>JAXGGA010003984.1:0-94352 GCA_038373865.1 Uloborus plumipes | reverse complement strand
TGCAATCTGTTAATATCGAATTGAAACAGTACCAAGGTACTAATTTAAAACTATTATTTGGTTGAAATGCGCATTTTGGGGAAATTCAGACCCTTTTTTGGACCATCACTAAAAAGGGAGGCATCAATGGGTTAAAAGAGTGCGAACTTTGGATTCATCAACTCAATCTCATTTATGGAGCCAAAAGGAGATAACGTTAGGTAAATAAATATTGCCAGTTAATAACACAACAGCCTGAAATCTCTAAAAAGAATTCAAACAGAATCATAAAATCATCAGTATCATTAATCAGTACAAAAGTATACAAACACAGCAACTAATTTGGGGCTAAGGGAGTAAAATATTTCGAAACTCATGATTTTCTGGTAGTTAAAGGGCAACATAATTTCTTACCCTTAAATGTTAACAATCCTAGTTAAGAGCAAGCTCATCATTAGAGAGTTGCTCGTCTTTAAGAGTGCAGCTCAAATTATTAAAGCATGTTCTTCATTATCTTCACAATTAATAGCTCATTAATGTAAACCGTGTACATTAATCTTGGAAAAGATCAGGTATTTAACTATTCCCGCTTTCTCCTTCTTAAACAGAGAGTAAAGCGTTCTGACTATTAGCTTGCTTTATCCATTTTCCTTAAGCTTATAATCTAAGAGCAGCATTTTCGAGACATTATTTTAAGACATATTAAAGAGCTTTCATCAGCAATATACCAAACTGTTGTCGTAGTCCTGAATCTGCAAGATACATATAAGTACTTGTATCTTATAAAAAGTTCAAAAATAAACCGTTGTGCAGAAATGAAACAGAAAATATAGCAACGCAAACTCGCAAAAGAATGCAGAGAACTTGGTACCCTTTTTTCGGGTTTACAAGCAACCTTTTGTCGGATGTCTTTTAGTCAATGACCTTATTTCCTTTGCATTGAAAAAGGGGCTCCTAGTAATCCCAAAATACTGCCCGTCCATGAAAACCGCGCCTAGCATTCGCGAACCATTCCACTTAAAAAAGTGCGGATGGGCTGTGGTGGCAACTTTTCGAAGTTTTCAATTTAAAACTTGCTTTTTTGCTATATCCTTTTGACATATTTAACTAAACTATATATTTGAAATTAGCATCGTTATACGTTGTTTGAAAGGACTCAAAATGCTCCCTATCATTCCCTCCCTTAGGGCGCTTTTCCACTTGACGACATGACAACGACGAGAGTCGGACGATAATACTGCAACGATAAGTACGGTGTCGTGTCGTCTACACTCTTAAAAGTGTGCCGCTTATATGTAAGGCACAAGAGAATTGTGCCTTATATTACTTACATATCAGAGGCACAAAGCGTTAGGTGCCGTTGGTACATACAAAGCACAACGAGATGAACGGCACGGACAGGAAGCAAAACTTTTTAAAGGCACACTGAGTCGGCCGTGCCTTTTAAATTCCCACTTCGCAAGTTTTAAGCGGCACATCGTCTATTCACGCTTTGGGTTTGAGGTTATAGCTGATCACGTGGCCCGTATGTTTATTTTCAAAGCTGGAGATGGCGGAAAGTTCGTTATCGCAAAAATTCAGGATTAAATGTATTCTTTCGTCGTTTTCAAGCAATATTATTAGTTTGAGAGAAATAATTTTATGTATTGCATTGTTGTTTGATGCGGATGTAATAATAGGGAACGAAAATCAAGTTGTAGTGTAGAAATTTGATCGTTCCATTCCTTTCCTTTGCAAGATTCATCGTTTGAAGCAACGGCAAATGAAAAGTCAGTCGGGTGCATTTTGTGCAGAATAAGCATATTATGGTTTGCTCTGAACACTTACTATCAGAAGAAGATTTTATTTATCTGTCCATCCATTATGCATTATTGATTGTCGAGGCATAAACTGCTGTTTCAAACGTCTTCCTATGGAAACATCGATAACAAAATGGGCATCAAAAGAGTGTGTTAGTGTATTTTTAAAATCTACATACTCCTTTGCTGATCTTTTTTGTGCTGTATGTTGACATTTTGTGCTACGACAGGTATGTAAAATAGCTCGTCCAATTTATTTCTATTATGATTTATCAGCGTTATTTTAATTAAAATCTTAGTCTCATTTGCCATAATGGTTTAATATATTAGATATTTGATACTGTTTGTTGTTCCGGCAAAAAGCTCCATTGACAAAAGAAGTAATTATTTTTTAGTTGCATGGGCTTTATTATGATAAATATTGTCTCACAAGATTCGGTTGACTTTAAATTTATTGTACTACTTTGTAAAATATAGTAGGATTTTTAAAAAAATAATAAATTATGATTTAGCATTTTTTTTAAAGTTAAAAATTAATTTTAACTCAATTTGATAATATTTCGTAGTACTTCATCCTGATAAAGTATAAATTCCAGTGTCGTATTTACGTATGGGCTTAGTGGGCTATAGCCCAGGGCGGCACGATTGGGGGGGGGGGGTGCACTTTTTCTATGCAAAGTAAAGACCCTTTTTTTAGACAGCAGGGCTGATCGACAGCGAGAATTACATCAGTTAATTGAATTAAATACTGTTCTTTATTTAATAACGCTGGAATGCTGGTGGAATTTTTCATAGAAAAGTATTGAACCGCAGGGGAAGAAAAAGAAAAGAAGATAAGACAGGAATAAGACTAGAAAGATGAGAAAAAAAGACTGCAAGACAGAAAAAAATTGTTCGTTAAAACCGGGTCTTGCTCGTTAAAACGAATTCTGTTCCATAGACTTGACATTGATCCAACAAAATATTCTCGTTTCCCTCGTTGTTGATTTATAATAATGTAAGAGCAGATTTGTAGTAGTAAAAGTTGAAATTCCCAAAAGACGAATTTTTACCAATTGGCTGATTGTTAACAACCAACTAATTTCATACTTAACTAGCTGTGTGGCCGGGATTTGCACGGTTTACCTTGAAAATACATTTTATGTCAAGTAAATAATTTTTTTTTTTTTAACAACTTTGAAATTCAACACCTCAAGGGGGGGGGGCGGCCAGTTTCAAAAGCCCAGGGCGGCCTCACGTCAAATACGCATCTGATAAATTCTCACAAGATTCAGTTGAATATAAATTTGTTGAACTTGTTAAAATATAATAGGATTTTTTTCGGCAAAAATAAGTAAAAAAAGACTATTCTCGTAGAAATTGCAGATTCAAAACTAAATATTTATAAAAGAACCCTTGCCTCTGTGCATTAAAGTTTAAATTCACTAATTTTCTGTATCGCAGCATTTATTTACTAAATTTAATAAATTTTAACTTAGTCAATTTTCATGTGACCTTTATTATGGTAAAATACTTTATCACGAGATTCAGTTGACTTTAAATTTACTGAACTTGTTATCTTTTAATGAGATTTTATTACACAAAAATACAACTTTTAGTGAAATTTTTTCGTCAAACATTTTTTCTTTAGCAGGCCGAGTACTCAGTGATCAATTTAAATCATTTTTTGGATCCGTATGACATGTTCGTAGTTATAAAAAACTGTTATGATGTTTTTGAATTGTAACAGAAGTTTAAATGTGTTTAGATGTGATTTAAGGAATCTTGCAATTTTTATCGAGATTGCATGGAATGATCGGTTGTTATCCTGTACGTAATAACTAAATTTGAAACTACAGCATTCTAAAACATCATGTGTTTGTTCTCCCTAAAAAGATACTATTTTGCATAAAAGGTTAAAATCACTCTATATTTTATAGCATTTCCATTTATTACATTTAATAAATGTTATACTAAAGCAATTAAAACTAAAAATAGTTTAAAAACCTTGTTTTGTTCCTATTCTCAATATTGTCTTTCAAAAAGTTACCTTTTAATTAAAATTGAATAAATTCAATCATGTACCTTTGTTTCAGGATCAAACTGACAATTTGTTATGAAGTGCTTATTTTTGCTATGTCGTACAATGGCAAAAACTGAAGCTTAATCGCATTTTTTTTTCTTATCTTGTCCAATTTTCAGTTCTGTTGACAAGATTAGCGAAAATAAGAGCTTATACAACAATGAAATCAGAAAATGAAATAAAGTATTATGCACAAGATTTTTATATTCTTTGGGAAACATTTTGTTTTGATATATCTAATTAATGTGTCATGACGAATTAAAACCTAAAAAAAAGTTTAAAACATGCAAGCACTGGGGTAAAAAATTAAGAAGTTACTATAAACTAACATTGAAATTCTCCTTAATAAACCATTATTATTATTATAAACCTATAAGAGGCACAAATCCTTTTAAATGTAAGGCACTGAAATCAAAAATCAGAGGCACAGACGTTTTCAAATATAAGGCACTGAAATCTAAAATCAGAGGCACAAACGTCCTCAAATATAAGGCACTGAAATCTAAAATCAAAGGCACGGTATGTGCTTTTTAATTTCAGAGGCCCAAACGGTGCCTTTCATTTTAAATGTGCCGCTTAATTTTCAGAGGCACAAAAATTCAAAATGTGCCTCTTATTTCAGAGGCACAGTTTTAAGAGTGTATAGCACCGTTTTTCCACTCAAACGATATCGTTTCTCCGAACGGGCTATTTCCACCGCATTTCATTTCTAGACAGCACTCGTGTTCACACGTATATATTACGGCTTCTCCATTTAACATATTACTCCTGTTATGTTTATTTTACTTCTGCAGAAAAAGAAAATAAATGAAGAGACGGTGTATTGAGTGCATGATATTCAAAACTTTATTACATTTCCACCTCGTCTACTAAGAACTAAGGCCCCTATGTTATTTGTTAGTACCGTAGAGCGATAAATGGCGAATCTTTCCGGCAATCGCGCTAATACTCCCATAGAGGGTTGCCATAGAACTTTTTTAATTAAGTCCACAGTTCGCCATGATATAGTTGCGCGTCGCAATATTGTAGTTTTGTTCTGTTTTCGTAATTGTAGTGCTCTTTAATACTAAACAGGTATATCCTCATTCGTTGTTATGAACATAATTCGTTAATAAATATGTTACGTCGTCAATCGTCTCTTGTTGAACACCATCCCTTCATTACGGTACATTTCATTTTGATGCATCAAAATGAAATGTCTCGGCGAATAGATTTGCCATTTATCGCTCTGCGGCGCCAACACTATCAGAATGAACATTTCAGCTTTTTGTAGCATTAAAAATGGTTTGAGCAACAATAATGAAACACAGTACAAAATAAAATGAATAAAATCCTTTTATTGCTTCATCTTTTATTAATCGTTTGCAAATGGAAGCTCGTATTTATTAATGCAGAGATAATGAATTTAAACGCCATTGCTATGTTTCGAAGAAAATAAACAGATGAATGAATGTCGTCCCGATTTAAAAGGCGAGACGGCTGCCATCCGACACGAATGGGACGACAAACGACATCGTTCGGTCGGAGCCGACACAATCGTCCTGGAATCGGGAGATGGAAAAGCGCATAGCATATTTTAATGCATTTTGCGTGCTCCAGTGTCGGATGACGACAATCGCTTACGATTCATCGTTGCCGTGTCGTAAGTGGAAAAGCGCCCTTATTGTGATCTTACCCATCACCCCTATTTTGGTAATATCAGAGAAAACCTGACGCATGCGCAATTCCGCGGAAGGTTTTACCCAAGAAAATCAGAGAGTATGTGTACGCAGTTCTCTGTAGTTTGGGGCAAATGTAGTCGTAATGTTTCATTTTACTTCTTTCTTAAAATCGTAAACCAAACAACTGATTAACACACAGCTATCCAAAACGCTGTGAGAATGTTTAACATAAACACTAGCCAACCCGTTGCTTTGAAAACTTCATGAAATTTATTTCACAGCTCTCTCGGCTCCGTTCTTTTGTTTCCAAGAACTCTCCATCGCTGCAACTCGCATCGTAAACCTCAAAACTTCGAGAACAGTGCCTTAGAAGAACCTGTTGAACATCTGCAGTGCAATGTTGTCACAGGATTCCACCCCCCCCCCCCCAACCGTTCTTTAAAATTCACCACATTTCGTTAGACGAATATTTCCCTAACATGAAAGGAGTAGGGTGGTCGCGTGAAAGTCGGAAACTTTTCTGTTTTCGAGTTTCGAGAATGCTACAGACAGAACGACGTATTTTAATCAAACGTTTTAGGAAGTTTTATGGTTCAGTTTCAAATAGCAGGGGAATAAAAACTCGTTGCTTTCATTTGGACTACGGGGAGAATCTCCGATTTAATCGTGCGTATAGATTTTAGAGAAGATGGTGCGATAATCACTTGTTTTATTAGAAGTGGGGTACAATTTTTTTATACACACCAAAAATGAACCGTAGTTTTACAGTATAATATTGGCAGTCGGATTTCCAATTTAAAATTGTAAAATGCTCAGTAATAAACTGTAAAAGTAGCAGTTTTTCAGTTTCTTACTGTAAAGTTAGAAATTTTAGTTTATTGCTGTAAAATTTAGCGATATTATACTGTAAAAACAACAGTATGGTACTGGCAACCGAGGTTCCAGTTTAAAACTAAAATTCACGGTAATAAATTGCAAAGTTAGCAATTTTACAGTTTAGTGCTGTGAAATTCGTTATTTCAGTTTATTACTGTAAAAGTAGAAATTTTTAGTTTGTTACTATAAAATTAGCTGTATTATACTGAAGAAATAGCATTATTTTGTTAACAGCGTACTATCGCTTCTTTCCTGCACAAAGTTTAAACCTTGTGAAAAACGAAAAGTGAGTTTACATCACAAACAGATAAAACGAGTGTAACTAACAACTTGTAGAAAGGTACAAAAAATGAGTTAGAGTTGGATTGAATTACTCACTGTTAAAACTACCGTAAAGTCGGGTTACTTGGACCTACAAGGGGGTTACTTGAGCCCACAGTAAAATGATAAAATCTGGGTTTGGTACTAGCGTTAGAGACTGCAGAGTGCTTCTACCTAGCGAAGAAACGAGGAACTACGTGCAAGTCTTCAACTAGTAAGTACCAAACCCAGATTTTATCATTTTACTGTAATGGGCTCAAGTAACCCCCTAGGGTCCAAGTAACCCGACTTTACGGTATAGATTGCACGCGGCATCTTATAGGGTAAAACGCTGTAGCACGAGCGGCACCCCTGAAGGCCGCCTCTTTACTACCTATAGCACCTTTTTGGGTGCCATAGCACCTTTTTGGGATGCCACCTTTTGGGACCTATAGGGCAATCTATCCACCATAAACCCATTAGACCACATAGACCCAATCCATTGCACCTTCATGGGTACAATAGGTAGTTTGTTGTTATTAAAAGCTTTGTTGTTATTCCAAACATTTATTTAAAAAATCGAGGTTTTGCTTTACTTCTGTCAGTACGAATGCTCTGAACGGGTCAGCTAGTTTTATTTGAGAGCTCAAAACCTGAAAAAGTTTTTTTTTCCGTAAAACTTAATAAAACGGATTGAACTGCTTTTAATGCTAAGTCGTTCGTGCAGCTCCTTTAACTTATAATCAAAGCAAGGCAACAAAATAAATGAAAACTATTTTGGAAAAATCACTTGATCATTTTTCAATAAATACATATCTATAACAAGTGAAAATTGAGTAAATAAAAATTTTGCTGTGGCAATGAACGATAAACGAGACGTTATGATGATTTTTCCTACAACGAACGTAACCAATGCAATACATTGAAGTTAAAAATCAACGTAAATAAAGCACAAATTAGGTAAAAAATACTTTATTTGTGTACCTAATTTGAGTAGTAATGTTCTCTCACAGCTTTCATGTTTAGGCTGGGCTTTTCCACTGATGAAGGGCCTCCATTGTAGCCTTGAAATAGCTTTTTGCTGCACTTTCTACTTAATTTGTGCTTCATTTACCTTGATTTTCATCTTCAATCATATTTTAGCACAAAAGCATATTTGATCATTTTTTATTTAACTTAAATACATATCTATAAAAAGTGAAAATTGAATACATAAAATTTTGCTGTGGCAATGAACGATAAGCGAGACGTTATGATGATTTTTTCTACAACGAACCTAACCAAGACCTCACTAGATAGCCTTTTATACGCTAATATTTTATGCGCTAATATACGTATAAAACGCTATCTAGTGAAGTCTTGACGTAACATTATGTCAGAGAATCATACAAAAAGCAAAACAACATTTTCTAATTTAACAAACTTTAATAAGAAAGGCTACAGCAATATACGATATTCAGTTGCAGCAGCTATGTTGAACAAGAAAAGCCTTGCATTCAAGGAAACGATTTATAACGAAGAAAATCAAAGCCAAAAATAATATGTTCTACGGAATGTCCGCCTCTCATCTCTCATAAAGAACGAAAGAGGAAAAAATCTCCGTAATTTGCTGCATTGGCGATGCCTTTATGAATCAATAATGCAAATGTAATTGCAAAATCGAACGTCAGAATAGAACCATCGGAACGCATCAGAGCATCGAGAACTAGAAAGAAACAAATTTGGTATGAATGAGCAGATAAAGTTACATTTGGGATATGAGACAAAAATAAATATATATATATGCTCCAGAAGCAAAAAATATAAGGATTTTCATCCAACCCCATTTTTGCAGATTTATGATCTTTATCGTCAGACTTCCACTCAAAAAACATTTTTGTTGTCTAATTTCTATCAAATATATTACTAAATCTTGCAATCATGCATGAATTCGTAGCTACATATAAGATCATACGTGGAAAATAGCGATGATTCAGCCTGTTGCCGGTCGTCTGTTTAAAACTTGTCTTTGAGTTTAAAGAAATGTACTGTACATAATTTAAAAGACTTTAAATCCAAATTTAGCTGCAAGGCATATTCACATATTTTTTTTCCTCTTATTTGTTCAAAGATAGTTAGTTACCCAAGAAATTTAAAATTTTATTCCTACAAAGCTCTACTCACAAGATAAAATATTTTTTCAAAATATAATAGCATTTAAGAAGGTAAAAAAATTATGTCCTCTATTTTTTGTAACATTTTTTCTCGTTGAGATTTTCTTTTTTGCGACGGCAGTATACATGTGATTCGGACATGGAAAAAAAGTGACAATCCAGCCTGTTATTTGTCTCGCTCTTTTGAGTTGTCATGTGTTTTCGAAGATTTTACAGTTAAAGAAATTTACAGTTTTACAAATTAAATATTATTCCATTTTATTAAATTGGAAATTATTACTGATCTATATCAATAAAAATGAGTGAATGCTTGTATGTTTGTTTGTATACTTGTTCTCTATACAAATCCACAGTTTGCGTCAGATTTTCATCAAACTTGACACAGAGGTTCCTTGATGCCCTAGAATTCTCATAGGCGGGGTCTTGAAATTTTAAAAAATCGAAAAAGCTCAAATTCAAGTTTTTTGTCAAAAAATGACCCTTTTATAGGAATCTAGCCTATTATTAGGCCTATTTTTTTAATCCACATGAGCCTTTAGGTTACAAATTAATCAAATTTATGGTATTTAAATATTAGCATTTTCCAACAAAGATTAAAATTAAAACAATGAATTTTCATTTCAAGGCTCACTTATTTCATTTTAGCATGAAATAAGTCAAAAACAATTACAATTCTGTTCTCATTTGGCATAAAATATGTATGATACAGAAAAAAAATTTCTTATCCTCCTATCATAGGAATTATGCAAAAACATGGATTAAAAGCCTTATACATGTTTCGCTTTTAGTTGGTGCTATTTTTCTGTGAACTTTCCGTGATAATTAAGTTCTTTTGGGAGTTTGTACCTAGAACTTTTTGTACAACCATGTGGACTGAATTCAACCAAATAAGAGGTATGTTGCAATAATAAAATCTATATCAATAAAAAATAAACCCAAATAAGAATAGAATTCTTCCTATTTTTCCCCCCTTTCTGAATGCTATGTTGTATTAATATGCACCCGGGCAACGTCGGGTATAAAGCTAGTCATTTTATAAAGCTTTGAAAGTATGACAGTATGTGATATATGTAGCATATTTTGATTGAAAAATAATGTTAATAAATCATAATAACCGAGAGTGAAGGAGAGCAAATGTATAAAATAGACAATGGGGAGAATTTGTTTTCTTCACGTTGCATTCTTTGGAGCGAAAGTCTCTCTCAATATCGCTATTCTTTTCAATTTCTGATTGGTTGCATTTCCTTTCTTTCTTTCTTTCTTTATTTTTTTTAAATTTAGTACTAATACAAAAACTGCTGAATTGAAATAAAAAGGAAAACAATATCTTGAAGGAAATAAATAAGGAGAAAAAAGAGCCGAAATTGTAAGCCGGTAAAGTGAAAGTACGAAATAAGCGAAAAATTACAGAAAAATGTAAAATGATCCAAACTTGAAGAAGAAGTTTAGTTTTCTTTTATCTTATTATGTAGTACTTCTTCAGTTGAAAATGCTCTTTTTTAAAGGTTTCTTTTATTTTTGCGGTTTCCTCATTTCACAATTTTTCTTCCTCTTAAATTGTTTTCATTATCATTAACGAATTCGCAAAGAAATCATGAAAAAAGAAGTCAAACAGAAAAAGATGAAATGCGTATGAAAAAAGAGCACAAAAAATAATAAGAAGATAAAGAACTAAATAAACTAAAATAAATTGTCCAGAACAAATCAGGCTATTTTCGTCTTTCGTTATTTTGTGCGCCCTTTTCACTTGTAAAAATGATTATTTAGAAGCAAAACAAACCCAATCAAGCTCATTTATTCTACTTAAGACTCGAATTTCAATAAATTTGAAACGATGTTAAAAAATAATTTTAAGAATGACAATAAGAGCAGAGCAACTGAGTGCCAATGGATTTTGCCTTTTCATATTTAGAAATATTAGCGATTGTTTTCTCCTTTTTTGATCGTCTGCTATTTAAAAATTACAAAAAACAAGAAAATTGGAAACGTGAAGGAACATACATCTAATAAATTCTAAGTTGAGTTTTATTGCTTTGTCACGCATCTAAGAAGCTGAAAATATTAATGTCATATTTTCAATTTAAGGATCACCTATTTCATTTTAGCATGAAATAAGTTAAAAACAATTATAATTCAGGTTCTAACTATACCTTGAAACATTGGCACAAATATTCTATGATTCAGAAAGATTAGAGGTTCCAACAAATAATAAATTCTAATTTTTGCATTGAGATTCGCATTCTAATTTGAGCATTTTTTGGTCTTCCTATTAGAGGAATTATGCAAATCAATCTGTCTAGATTGATGCAATTTTTATGTACCCATGTGGATAGAAATCATTCAAATAATTTTTTTAGAGCTTTGTTGTATTAATAAGCACCCGGGCAACGCCGGGTAATAAGCTAGTTATTATTACAGTGAACTCTCACTTATACGCCGGCCCAAGGGACCAACAGAAAAAGGCGCATAAGTGAAAGAGACGTATAAGTGAACAAGCCTATTTAAAGGACTAAAACGCAACATAGGTTCTAATGAGAGAGTGAATAAGAATGTTTCTATAGAAAAGGGACATATTACTACGGTTTGGCAATTACTGTAACGTGAATACAATGATAAAGAGATAACAAAAATTGTAGCATACCTAATTACAAACTGTTCCCTTTAAAACGATGCATAATAGATAATTGTCCCTCTCCGAACTCTAGTTCATGCGGAAAAAATGCCTTCCCTGAGCAGCAAAGGCGAAAGATTAAAAAGAAAAGTGAAGAAAAATGTTTATTTTTTAAAGAAAATAAATAATTTTTTTTTACATTTTAATGAAAATTCGGCGCATAAGTGAAATATTTATCTTCAGAGCGACGCATAAACGAATGATACTATCATTATTATGCCATGGAATGTGCTGGGACCATTCAAAATCGTCGTATAAGTGAAAAAGGCGCATAAACGAGGCGGCGTACAGTGCGTCGCAAAAGTTTAAGCACAACCGAAATCTTTTGATAAGACGAAAAGTATACACCAAAAAGCTTTGAAATTTTTACTGTAATTAAACAAACAGCTTACAAATCCATGTTTCGAATTTGGAAACAATTCATAGAAATTAAAATACGAGTACATGATAAAATCAAAATTTTGCTGTCGCAAAAGTTTAAGCACAAAAACGGAATATATATATTTTAGAAAGCATAAAAGTCTTTTAGTAGTCTATGGTGTTACCGTTGCATCTGATGAGTTCGAATATGCGATTTTTCATCGATAGCACGAGATTATGGAAGGTTTTGGGAGTTAGTCTGTACCAGGCTTCCTCGATTGCAGATTTAAGCTCTTGAACAGAGCAATACTGCTTCCCATTCTGGTATACGTCACGTGCGAGAATTCCCCAGATGTTTTCTATGGGATTTAGATCCGGGCTGAGTGCTGGCCAGTTCATTACACTAATATTTTGAGAAGCAAGCCATTCTTTCGTACTACGGGAATTGTGTATTGAAGCGTTGTCTTGCTGAAAAATCCAATCAGGACCACCTAGGACTTCACCAAATGGTAACAAATGCTTTCTCAGGGTATCTTGATACCTTTCTGAATTTTGTCTAGCCTTTAGAAAGCTAAGAGAAGTTTGTCCGTTGAAGCAAAAAGCGCCCCATATAATGACTGAGCCACCACCATGTTGCCTACTGAATACGCACTTCAGATCTTTCCTCAAGTCACGCCCGTCGTATGAGAACCCATCTGGACCGTCTAAATTCCATTTTTTTTCATCAGAGAACACAACAGTAATCCATTCGTCACTATAATGCATATGACGCTTTGCTCACTGATGCAGTCTTGTTTGTTTGTGACACTTTTTCAGAAAAGGTTTGCAAGCTAACTTTTGTTTTTTGATAAATCCTAATTCTTTTATTCGTCTGCTTATGGTATCACGTGATAATTTTGTTACAAGTCTAGTTTTTATTTGATTAAGTGACAAATTTTCAGTTAAGGCCAGTTTTTGAATTCTTCTATCCTCACGAGAGGTAGTTTTTCTCGGTCTTCCTGAGCGAAAGGCAGGTTTAAATTGATTTCCACGTTTCAGAACATTATAAATACCACGTTTAGATCGATTTAAAATCACTGAAATTTGCATAACAGAGTTACCTTCTGCTTTCAGCTTCCACAGTTTCATAACTTCTTCAGACGAGAACTGTAGTGACTTCAGCATCTTGATAACACTTTAAGCCATTGCTACACTATATAACGCGTTCAAAAGAACCGCACTGGTTCTTCACGCATCACGTTTCAAGAGATATTTGCATAAAATCTGATCTGTGCATAAACTTTTGCGACAGCCAAAAAAATATCTTTTGTATTTTCTGATTTTCGTTGCGGTTATATTTTTCAAAACTTCAAACACTTAATTAGGATCATAGTAGCCACTTACCGTATAAATATGAAAGCATTCTGCTGAAAAAATTTCTTTTTATTCAAAAATTTGCATTGTGCTTAAACTTTTGCGACGCACTGTATAAGTAAGAGTTCACTATTAGTTTAGGAAACTGAACTATTTTATCATTCCTTTATCTGATACGTGACTTTTTCATCTGCAATCCTTCGCAAAACATAAAAAAAAACTACCTCTACACACACCAAAAATAAAAACCTCTAAAAAAGCCCCTAGAATTTGATAATTAAAACATGTTGTGACACAAGCTATATTACCGTATCGTTGCCTGATTAACACAACTTTTCTTTTTTTCTTCAGCGCAAAACTGAAGCGGTAATTAAACGCATCGAACAAATGACACGCCGCCCTTGAGAGTAGCAGTTCTTTGGCACAACCCAGGAATCGAAAATGAATATAATTATCATGATTAGGTACAACGAAGCTCATGAAAAAAATATATATTTATTTCTTCCAGTAGCTGCGATTCCTATTTTGCCCTCATTAATCGCTTCGCCGCATAATCAGTTCATAATGATTTTCTACTTCCAAGCATCTTTTATCTTTCCTTTCAGCAAAGCAAGAGAAAATTTCGAAGTACAATAATTCTTTTTTTTAGATCAAGGAAAAGAGTGGACTCTCCATTAAAAGTCGCTGCACTTTACTTCATTAGGAACCATCGAGGCTGATAATTAAGTTATGTTATTTCACCATTAAACACGATTTAAGGGCTTGTATTGATTGGAGGTAGTGTGGAGCGTTGATCTAAGAACAAAATAAAACACCTCATTATGAGAAAAATAAATAAATATGAAAAAATGAAGTGTCCTAAATTTGACACCCAAAGAAAGTTGCTGTGGAGAGACATGCTTTAACCCCGCAAATATTTTAAGCATTATCAATTGTATAAAATACAGGGACGTCATTTCAAGTTTTTCCGGGGGGGGGGGGGCAAAGGGTCCAAACACAATGCAATTTCGCCGAAAAACATCAAAAACCAATACATACATTGATTTCTCAATACATACAAATACATTGATTTCTCAGACACAGGGGGGGTCAGTTGACCCCCCCCCCCCCCACCTAAATGACGGGCCTGATAAAAACATTGAAAAATAGATTTTCTTTCTGCTAATTGTTCAGTTTAAAGACGTCAGCTTCAAAATCTTTTTTTGCGTCACTTTACCTCAATTGTGAAAAATGCGAAAGAAATTGATGCTTCTGAAGTGTTTCGCGCTCTGAAACAGAAAAAAAAAAACTTGTTCCAATATTTCGTTTCTTGAACTAAATACCATTTTGGTATGCTCCTTTTTTTTTAACCATTAATAGAAAATTGCAGGGACGTCATTTCAAGCTTTTCCAGGGGGGGGGGGGGGGCAAAGGGTCCAAACACAATGCAATTTCGCCGAAAAACATCAAAAACCACGCACACTTTTATGTAAATACGTTGATTTCTCAAACCCAGGGGAGGGGCAGTTGACCCCCCCCCCCCCCCACCTAAATGACGGGCCTGATAAAATAATTGAGAAATAGATTTTCTTTCTGCTAATTGTTCAGTTTAAAGACGTCAGCTTCAAAATCTTTTTTTGCGTCACTTTACCTCAATTGTGAAAAATGCGAAAGAAATTGATGCTTCTAAAGTGTTTCGCGCTCTGAAACAGAAAAAAAAAACTTGTTCCAATATTTCGTTTCTTGAACTAAATACCATTTTGGTATGCTCCTTTTTTTTTAACCATTAATAGAAAATTGCAGGGACGTCATTTCAAGCTTTTCCAGGGGGGGGGGGGGCGAAGGGTCCAAACACAATGCAGTTTCATCGGAAAACATAAAAAACCACGCACACTTATGTGTAAATACATTGATTTCTCAAAGTCAGGGTGGAGGCAAATGACCCCCCTCTGCGCCCCCCCCCCCAAATGACGGGATTCGAAAATTGACAAAAACTGGAATAGATTTTTTTTTTCATTTTTAGCCCTACTTTCCCGTCAAAAATAAAAGAGACGAAAAAAGTATTAAAAGTGGCTTAATGCAGCTAAAAAATATCGCCAAGTCCAAAACAAAGTCAAAAAGAAAAAAAAAAATGAAATAAATATCGAAAAATTAAAAATTTGAAAGTAGGGTATTGAGATGGGGAATTTGTGTGTCGGTCGGTCGGTCGGTCTGTCGATCGGTCGGTCGGTCTGTCGATCGGTCGGTCGGTCTGTCTGTCCCCCCCCCTGATAACTTTTGAATGAACATTCCGATTTTGACAAACTTTTTTTTGTTGGAAAGATCTCAGCAAGTACAGCTCATTCCCATGTTTGATTTTTCGGTTTGAACAATTTTTGGTTCAACTTTGAGCCGTTCAAACAACCTGTCCCGCGATACTAACTTTTTAGTTAACAGTCCGATTTGAACAAACTTTTTTTTGTTCGAAAGATCTTTTCAAGGATACTTCATTCCCGTATCTACATTTTCGATTTGAGCAATTTTTCGTTCAACATTGAAATGTTCAAACAAGCTGTCACCCCTAATAACTTTTAAGTGAACAGTCCGATTTAAACAACCTTTTTTTTGTTCGAAGCATCTCGGCAAGGATACTTTATTACCGTTTTTAAATTTGAACATTTTTGGTTCAACATTGAACCGTTCAAGCAACCTTTCCCCACCTAATAACTTTTAAGTGAACCGTCCGAATTGAATAAACTTTTTTTTTGTTCGAAAGATCTTGTCAAGAATACTTCATTCCCGTTTTTAAATTTCCGATTTGAACAATTTTTCGTTCAACATTGAACCGTTCAAGCAACCTTTCCCCACCTAATAACTTTTGAGTGAACCGTCCGATTTAAACAAACTTTTTTTTGTTCGAAAGATCTTATCAAGAATACTTCATTCCCGTTTTTAAATTTTCCATTTAAACAATTTTTCTTTCAACATTGAACCGTTCAAACATGCTCTCACCCCTAATAACTTTTGAGTGAACAGTCCGATTTAAACAAACTTTTTTTTGTTCGAAAGATCTAGGCAAGGATACTTCATTACCGTATTTAAATTTTAAATTTGAACATTTTTGGTTCAACATTGAACCGTTCAAGCAACCTTTCCCCACCTAATAACTTTTAAGTGAACCGTCCGAATTGAATAAACTTTTTTTTTGTTTGAAAGATCTTATCAAGAATACTTCATTCCCGTTTTTAAATTTCCGATTTGAACATTTTTTCGTTCAACATTGAACCGTTTAAGCAACCTTTCCCCACCTAATAACTTTTAAGTGAACCGTCCGAACTGAGTAAACTTTTTTTTGTTCGAAAGATCTCGGAGAGACTCATTCCCGTATTTCACTTTTCAATTTGAACCATTTTTCGTTCATTGATGAACCGTTCAGGAAAAATTTTAATATAAGCTCCTACTGGGAAATTTAAATTGAATGTTAATTCTGAATTTAAAGGCGGATTTCCTTCAAACTAACTTTGTAAGAAAATGGTTTTGATAAAAAATGTATGTAAAAAACTTTGTTGAAAAATCTTCTGTGAGGACTCTGATTCCGACTCCGAGTCCGCAAACATGGCGGAAATGCAGGCTCAGAAAAAAAAGACTGACTGCTCAGACGATTTATGTTTATTTATTTATTATTATTTTTTTTTTTTGCTTGATTTATTATTATTATTTTTATATTTTTCTTTTTTGGCAGACGATTTTTTTTGTTTACAAAAATTTTTCATTCACGAGAGCATTTTATTCTTTATTTATATTTAACAACTGGCAACGGATTAAAAATAAAATTCGAGACATTTTATTAACGAACGAGGTTTTTTTTCCTTCTTTGATAAAATGTGTTTTGATGTTCTTTTATTTTATTTACTTTTTTTTTCTTTTGAAAACGATTGTGGAATTTTTCTACAAAAGAACTGTAACAGTTACATTCTTTAAAAGGTGCGACAAAACTTTATTTACTCGTTTATTTAATTTTTACGTGTCCATTTCATCTGATGAGAGGGGTATATTTTGCTTTTTGAAATCAGCTTTAAGTGCTTTAAAGGTATGTTTAAGATAATTTTCAGTTTCAGATATTCAAGAAAATATGGATCAGATGTTGCAATGCCGATGTCGATGTACGGGAAACTAGGCTCGTTTAGTTCTTGACAGAACTTCTTGTTTTCAACTGCAATCTCTCACAAAACATAAAAAATCACTACCTCTACTCATACCAAAATAAAAACTAGATACAAAATAAAAAGTTACATATATACATTTTGAAGAATATCAGCTATTAAAAAAAAGGGTCAAAACTGTCCTTTCATAATTACTTTATTTTTAAAAGTAAGCATAAAAGAAAATATTTTTTTTCTACCTATAAACTATCCAGAAACTTAACAAAAATGACAAAGATATAACCAGGAAAACTTTAATGATCAGTAAATTAATCAAAATGACGTCCAGACACATTTTTTTTTTTTGCTAAAAATACAATTTTATTAAAATAAAGCAAAATAATTGTTGGAAACTTTTAACGAAGTGGAGTCATAACTAAAAAATAAATCTGAGAAAAAAATAGGAAATCCCTAAAAAAAAGATGTTTTCTACTTTAATACATTACATCCAACTTTTTCTGCAGCACAAGACGCTAATCCCTTTGCCGATTCGTACTGAAAAATAACAAGATTTCTTGCACACAATTATTGCACAACTAATGAAACGTACAAAATTTCTTTGCATAAAAAACAATTCCAAAGCCCTAAGCTACCATCGCGTCCATCGCACCGCAATCAATTTCACCAAAGAGCTCCCGAAATTCCGACATCGTTATCCAAGCGGGCAGCGTTATCCTACGCCAGTGACATAATTATTACGGTAGCTTCTTTTAATTTTCCTAAAATGACCAGAAAACCTAAAAGTTACGAGTCTCCAAGCGATCCATTTCCGAGGCTGAGCCGCTCTTAATTGAATCGTTAAACTCCAACCTTGTTAGGAAAATTCCGATGAAATGTACCTCTCTAAATAACCGGGCATGCGTTGTTACAACAACTCCAATTACTTTAAATCATTATCTCTTGTTTTGCATCCAATTCCTTGAATTTATTTCTTTTGTCTCTGCACTCTAATTGCTTTGAAGTAATCTCCTCAGCAAATCTACTGCCACCCAAGTGATAGCTAGCTCCGACTTAACCACGTTTTAAAATTGGTAAGGAAACAAATATGGCAGTCGTTTCAACACTTCATTAGCGTTTGTTTTCTCGGAACAATGGTCGCTTCTAAGAAATATTCAAATGGTGAGTGGATATTCTTTACGGTTATAGTTATGTCTTCGTTAAAAGGCGTCTTTGCAGCGCAGCAGGCAGTCGGGCCCTAATTTCGTAAGAATTTCGCTTCGAATTTAATTTGGCTCTCTAATTGGCACGATGATAATTTTGTTGAGCCATTTGAACTTATTGTATTTTGTTTTATTACGTAAATATTATTTTGAAATTGTGGCCATCAAAAGGAAAAATGGGATAGGCAAATTTTCTTAGAAACACTTCTCGGTGCATATTTTCAGCCAGTTTTGTATACAATTATGAGAGTAGCAACTTTTACTATAGTTGAAGCAACCCTAACCTAACATCATTGTAAATACTAAGCAGCCAGGTCCAAATTCCGCAACACTTTTGCTTGGAATTTAATTTGGCTCTCTAATTGCCAGAATGATAATTTTGTTGAACCATTTAAGACTTACTACGTCTAGTTTTATAACGTAAATATTATTTTGAAATTGTGGCCATCAGAAAGGAAAATGGCATAGGTAAGTTTTCTTAATAAACGTTTGCTTGATTCAATGTTTTCTTTTCTCTTGCAATGGCAATGCCAGAAAAGACAAGAAGTTTTTGAAACGTGTTGATGGAATGGAAATGTAATTGAGATAGCCCACTGATTTTGAATATTTTTTTTATATTAGATGTTGTTATTTGATCAAAAAGACTTTTACAATAAATAAAGAATTAGACTTTTATGTATGAAAGAAAAGAATAAGTTTTAATTTTAATTTGTGATGAAACGGAACAGCAGGAAAGAGAAGGTAAGAAACTTTTGTTTTTTTATCATAAGTAAAATGAAACAAGCTTAAAACAAAAACGGATGTGAGACGAGCCCCCCCTTAGAAGTAAAACAATCTGTTAAAAAACATGTTTTCTAGGTCATATTACACTTTTTTGCGATGTCTTGAAATTCTTGGTGAAGAAATAAATAAAGAAACACATCTCCGTTTCCTTGAATACACGCGTGCTTTTATGTCTAATGAGAAAACTAGAAAGAAAATATTTTAAATGAGATTCTAGTTAGGTAAACGAAAAATGTTTCGGGGAAGCAAAATCAAGAGATAAAAAACTGTGCTATTTAAAAGTATGAGATTCTGAAAAAGACCTGGGTCATTTTCGAAACTTGGTTACATTTGCTGTCCGGAGGTTAAAGAGACGATTTTGAAGCATAACTTATGTTTTAAATTCAATGCGAACAATTATTTTATGCAAGAAGGTCCCCCCAAAAAAATCTATCACTCAAAAAATTATTAAAATTTATTTATTTATTTTTAAAAAAGACTTTAAAAATGAGAATCAAGACAAAAACCCTTGTCCATTTCCAATTTTCGTAAGTTCAACTATTTTTTTTATATACTTAATTGTATACAAAAGTATATACAACAAATTATTTTTATGTATTGACTATTAGTATATGATATTCATAATAAATATTGACAATAGTAATTTTTTTCATTAAGAAATGTATGAATATATTTTGTCCGGCAGTTCTTGTCAAGTCCGTTACCATGAGATTATTTTAGCTAAAAAAGGTATTTATTGCAGTCAAAAGATGGTAACACGTATTCAGTTAACAAACTAGTGACGTAACTATTTCGAACCATTTTGTTTTTCTGAGTCGAGAAGTATTGCTGTGGCATTTCACACAAGATTTCTTCCAGGTGCGTATTTTTATTCTTTGTCAAGTCTGTTACCAAAGATTTAGTTATTAATTTTTTCTTTTTCTCAATTTTTACTCCGAAATATTGTTTATTATACAACTCTAAGAAAATGCATATTGTTGTTCAATTTTTAAATTCGACAACCTAGCCATAATTTGACATTTTGATTGAAATGTCAAGTCCGTTACTGGTCAAATCCGTTACCAAATGTCAAGTCCGTTACCATACAGTTTTTGATCAATATTTTAATCATCACAAACATCGTTTTAAGTTTCAGGAACGCAAAAAATTTCAAATGAAGTTGGTTCTAGGCACTATGATATAGTTTAAAAGTGAGATTTCATATTGATTTTGTATTGTAACGGACGACAATTTTCCTTGCAACTTAAAGTTTTACAACAACATTTGAATACTAAATTATGCATGAAAGTGTACAACCAATTACTTTTTCACACACCTAAAATATGTGACAAAACATCTGTTAGTGATTCTAAAAGAAAATAGCAAGTTAAAAAAAAACTTAAAAGTTCTGAAATGTAAGTATATGGTGAAAATGACCCAAGCACATGGTGAAAATGACCCACCTAAAATAAATTTTCATGAAATGTCAAATCTTTACTAGACTAAAACTTCCTGTATGGCATTTTCGGGATGATGTTTGATAGATATACACGGAGCAAATTATGAAAGAAAATTTGCAAAAATAACTATAATCAAGATACTTGCCATTTAAGGACTAACACCACACTAAAAATCAGCAGTTTTTATCTCGACTAATAATAAAGCTGATAGTATAAATTTATGTCTCTCTTTCTGTCTGTTTGTCTGTTACACGCGTAAGGCCTAGACCGTTTGGTCGATTTCTATAAAATTTGGCACAAAATTAATTTGTTGCATGGCAAAAAGCACTTGAAGCGTTTTTTCTAAAATTCGTCTTTGCTCTATTTTTATTATTCTTAAAATCTCATTTTTTGCATAAATAGGATACAAATGAAATAGGATACAAATACTTCACATACATTTTTAAATTTTACGCCATTCAAAAGCTTGGAATTTTCTGCTTAAAATGATCTTTGTACGAGTATTATGAGAGCTGTGATAATAGTTTTTGGAATCCCGGTATTCAAGGGATACCTGGAGCAAACCAATTGATTATAAATAATTAAGCTTCAGAATGAAATCAGAAATTATTTCGGAATTGAACTTATTTTCTCAATGGAAATTTACTTTACTTTTTTTTTTTTTTTACCACGATTACGTGTTTTATCTCCTTTGTTTAGTTTTACATTTTTTTAACTTTATTTCACAGCGTTCCAAGTTTTATTGAAATTAAATTAAATCAAAATATTTTCACTGGTAAAATAAAAGTCGTCTGCTTTTATTTTCTGAGTTTTAATGAATAATATTACTATATTTGTTTAGCTGTTTGTTTTACGTTGATGGAACTTATATGTATTGGTTGAGGCGTTGGATGGAAAATTTACATGCGCGCACATAGCTTCTTTACTAACTTTATTGTACGAGCACAGCCGTGCGAGTACAGCGGTACAGCTAGCGTTTTAATAAAGAAGATACCATATTTACTTTTAGTTGCGTCTATTATAAAAGACAATTTAGAAAAAAAAATTTCACCCTCTTCTACAATTAAATCTTAACCTCTAGTAACTTTCTCGTCAAATGTATTTTAACTAATCATGCATAGACAACAGACAAAAAGCTATACATAAAAAATGGATGTATGTATATTTGTATGTTTGTATGATTGTATGATTGTTTCTTATACAAATCCACAGTCTTCATCGGATTTTCATCGAACTTGACACAGAGGTTCCTTGATGCACTAGAAATGGGTGTGGTTTTGAAATTTTTAAAAAATCCGAAAAGCTCAAAATTTATATTTTTTGTCTCAAAATGGCCATTTTCTTTCAATTTCGAATAGATATAGGGTAATAGAGATAGGCCTTTAAGCACACAAATTGATAAAATTTAACACATTTAAATATGAGTATTTTCCAACAAAGATTACTATTAACAATGAATAATCAATTTAAGACTCACCTATTTCATTTTATCATGAAATAAGTTAAACATAATGCAATACCGGGCAATGCCGGATAATAAGCTAATAGAATTGTAAAACTAGTAGCATTGAGAACAAAATAAGTATATTTCTTTGAAATTTTGAAATTTATGCATTATATATTTTTATTCACTATAGAGTCAATATCGGTACTTCAGTTCTTATAATTACTACAAGTTTAAGCTTTTATAAGCGGATTACATTTCAAAGAAGATAAACTAATTTACTTGAACTTAAATTCACGCAAATCTTTCATACATTTCTAATTTCATTTAATTGAAATTTAATTGATAAACAGTTACTGTAAAGTTAAATCATTTACATTTATTAAGCTACAGAAGCTAATGTTTAAAAAGAATGAATGTTTCCTAAAATAAGAAAATAACTAAATAATTTATTTCACCTCAAGAAATTAAACAGTGATATATTCTTAGATTTTCTTTAAAATAAAATTAGAAACATATTTTTTTTTTTTTTTTTAAGAAAGAAAAAAAGTCTAATAGGTATTGCTTTGCATTCTTGCATCTTGGATTGTAGGATGCAAATCCTTTTCCCTTTTATAAAAGGTGAATTCCTCAAGGCTTTTGAAATAGAAAGAAAAAAATTAACCGTTGTAATAAATGTCAGCCAGATTGCATTGTATTTTGAAATTAGTTCAAAGTTATAGAAAAGAAAAAGATGGAAGGTTTCTTTTTTCGTTTCTTTCTTTTCAATGCTTTTTTTGTTTTTTTTTTCTATCTTATGACAATTCAAGAGATAAATGAAGAATAAAAATCCAAATTCAGGTCCTGTGGAATATTCCTATGGAATATCAGAAATAATTTATTTTACAGTCATTAATGAATTATAAACCAAGCATATTTGGAATTTGAACAAATGGATCAGGTTTACCCTCCTTGCTCGAATTGCGTAGACGCTCCAAAACAAGACCTGTTTTTACCTTTGTTTTGTTTTATTTTTTCTTAGTTCTCCAATAACATTAAATAAATTAAACAAGCCTAAAGTCCCTTTTTAGGGACGGTCCAAAAAAGGGTCTGAATTTCTCCCAAATGAACATTTCAACCAAATAATAGTGTTCAATAAGGACCCTGGTATTGTTTCAATTCGTTATTAACAGATTGCAGCACATAACCATTGTAAAGTGTTGTTCTGTAGTAGTTTGAATATGATCTTTATCGAAAATGACATCGCTCATAATCTCAAGAAAAAAAAGCTAAGTTTTCAAAGTTATTCCCTTCTTCCCAGTTCATGTTAATTGCTGATTTTATTTCTTCTTATAAAATGTCTTTTTAAATATTATATTGTAGGCAGAAAAAAAAAATTAGTAATAAAAGTATGTACCCTCTGGGGTCTATCGTACGATTTTTCTTTCCTTAATTTTTTTTTACATAATATTTTTTTAATTATTTTTCCTGTCCATTAAACACTGTTTGAAACCAGTATACAAAATATCTTTGGGGAAAAAATGTCAGGCATTAATGGGTTAAAGGTGCTCTTATCAAATGATTTATGTGGGTTCCGACACATATTACCTTTAACTTAGTGAAATATATAAATTGACGAATGTGGGGCAAAGGAAAATAGTAAGGCAAGTGAAATAGTGATATATTTTTTGGGACCACCAGGGACGGATATACAAGACTACGGGGACGATCCTTTGAGAGACTCACCAGTGGTAAATTTTCAACATTGAAGTTCAAAAAAAGGCATTTTGAGACTTTTTTATGTTAGAAGAAGGGAAGTTTACTGCCTGATTTTCTTAAGTGGAACCTTCCGCGTGTTTACGCATACGTCAAGTCTTCTCTGATCTTATTAAAATAGGGGTGTTGGGGAAAATAACAATAAGGGGAAGAATAGTAAGAAGTATTTTGAGCCGTATCAAACAACGTGGAACGATGCTAATTTCAAATACGTGGTTTAGTTGAACATGTTAAACGGATATAGCAAATGCAAGTTTTCATTTGAAAACTTCAGAAAGCTATCATCCACAACCCATCTACCATTTTTTAAGTGGAACAGTTCGCGAGTGCTATTCGCGGTTTTCGGGGACGAACAGTAAAAACCTCGTATGAAGAAAGTTTCATACCATATTCTACGAATACCAAAGCATTAAAAAGGATTTTATTTATTTATCTACTTATATTAAAAACTGAGTATCTATCTTACTTTCTTTCTTTCTATCTTTCTTTCTTTCCTTCTATCTTTCTTTCTAACTATCTATCTATGTCACGCTTCTTTCTCCTGAACGCCAATGAACTGAAAGTCGAACCAGGTACCGATAGATAGGTAATTTTTCAGGCTTCATTAGTTTCAATTTATATAATTATACGATTTTAATTAGCGAAGATATCAATTAATAAGTAAAATTTAAAGCGATTAAGCCTAATAAATGATTAAATATGAAATCCATTGTTGAAACGTGATTGCTATGAAACAGTGATAACAATGATAATGCGAATTTTGAATAAAGGCTTAACTAAATCAAACACGAAACTCATAAGCGGGCGACTTACGTAGTATTTTTATTGCTAGCTACTTGTAATGTTTTGAAACATTCATTTGTTGAAAGGCCATCTACTTATATTAAAAACTGAGTGTCTATGTCTGCTTTTTTCCTTTGAGCGAGCTGAACTTACTGAAACTCTCCTCACCATCTCGAAGGCGCGTAGCATCTCAAAAATTCGAATGATTTTTTATATAGGAAAAAAGTAAAGGCGTGAAGAGCCTGTTAGCGAGCCGCCTTGGCGGGGAGTAGTTTCTTGAAAATTTCCTCAAAGGCACGAAGTGCCCGTGCAATGCCGGGCCACGTGCGTGGTATGTCTTGAAATCGAATGAACATTAAATTCTATCAAATAATATAACTTCAGAATGAGGTAAAAGTTAGAGAGGGAGGACGTTATGCATCAACATGCCGCAGGAAGCTAATCTAGCTGCCCTGGCAGCTAGTCTACTTATATTAAAAACTGAGTATCTTTCTATGTCACGCTTCTTTCTCCTAAACGCCAATGAACTGAAAGTCGAACCAGGTACCGATAGATAGGTAATTTTCCAGGCTTCATTAGTTTCAATTTATATAATTATACGATTTTAATTAGCGAAGATATCAATTAATAAGTAAAATTTAAAGCGATTAAGCCTAATAAATGATTAAATATGAAATCCATTGTTGAAACGTGATTGCTATAAAACAGTGATAACAATGATAATGCGAATTTTGAATAAAGGCTTAACTAAATCAAACACGAAACTCATAAGCGGGCGACTTACGTAGTATTTTTATTGCTAGCTACTTGTAATGTTTTGAAACATTCATTTGTTGAAAGGCCATCTACTTATATTAAAAACTGAGTGTCTATGTCTGCTTTTTTCCTTTGAGCGAGCTGAACTTACTGAAACTCTCCTCACCATCTCGAAGGCGCGTAGCATCTCAAAAATTCGAATGATTTTTTATATAGGAAAAAAGTAAAGGCGTGAAGAGCCTGTTAGCGAGCCGCCTTGGCGGGGAGTAGTTTCTTGAAAATTTCCTCACTACTTTAAAGGCACGAAGTGCCCGTGCAACGCCGGGCCACGTGCGTGGTATGTCTTGAAATCGAATGAACATTAAATTCTATCAAATAATATAACTTCAGAATGAGGTAAAAGTTAGAGAGGGAGGACGTTATGCATCAACATGCCGCAGGAAGCTAATCTAGCTGCCCTGGCAGCTAGTCTACTTATATTAAAAACTGAGTATCTTTCTTTCTAACTATCTTTCTATGTCACGCTTCTTTCTCCTAAACGCCAATGAACTGAAAGTCGAACCAGGTACCGATAGATAGGTAATTTTCCAGGCTTCATTAGTTTCAATTTATATAATTATACGATTTTAATTAGCGAAGATATCAATTAATAAGTAAAATTTAAAGCGATTAAGCCTAATAAATGATTAAATATGAAATCCATTGTTGAAACGTGATTGCTATGAAACAGTGATAACAATGATAATGCGAATTTTGAATAAAGGCGTAACTAAATCAAACACGAAACTCATAAGCGGGCGACTTACGTAGTATTTTTATCGCTAGCTACTTGTAATGTTTTGAAACATTCATTTGTTGAAAGGCCATCTACTTATATTAAAAACTGAGTATATATTTTTGCTTCTTTCCCTTAAGCGATCAGAACTTGCTGTAACTTTCCTCACGATTTTGAGGACGCGAAGCATCTCAATAATTCGAATGATTTTTTTGATGCAGGAAAAAAGTGAAAGAATGAAGCGCCTGTTAGCGAGCCGCCTTGGCGGCGAGTATTTTTTTGAAACATTCTTTACTACTTTAAAGGCGCCCGTGCAACGCCGGGCCACGCAGCTAGCTACTTGGGCATTAGTGTACCACGTTCGTAGTATGTCTTAAAATCTTATGAAAATTGAATTATATCAAATAATATCACATCAGAATGAGGTAAAAGTTGGGTGGCGGAGGGACATTATGCATCAACATGCCGCAGGAAGCTAATCTAGCTGCCCTGGCAGCTAGTTAGCTTATTATCCAGCGTTGCCCTGTATTGCATATGTTTAATTTATTTCATGCGAAAATTAAATGGGTGAGCCTTAAATTGATAATTAATTGCTAATCGTAATCTTTTTTTTTTTTTTTTTGAAAATACTCATATTTAAATGCGTTAAATTTTATAATTTTACATGCTTACTGATTTATATCTATCACTCTATATATATTCGAAATTGAAAATGGCCATTTTGAGCGAAAAAATTCGAAGTTTGAGCTTTTCGGATTTTTTAAAAATTTCAAAACCCCACCCATGTGAATTCTAGTGCGTCAAGGAACCTCTGTGCCAAGTTTTATGAAAATCCAACGAAAACTGTGGATTTGTATAACGAACAAACATACAAACAAATATGCATACAAATATACATACGTCCATTTATATATATATTTTCTTTTTTGAGAGGAAAACTTTCCAAATAAGTTTCTATTCCCTCCTTACGCGTTGGGTAGTGGTTAAATTTTCAGCGTTGGGAAGTAAACACTTAAACTCACAATTACAGCTTTCAAATTTTAAAATCTTGTATAACATCCGTAAAACTTAAAAACTGATCCTGACTATCGCCAGAAACCAGGAGAACGCTAATACTAATTTCACCTCCCCTCCCTAAATACAAAGGCAGCAAACTTTCATCATAATAATAATTTATCCCAACACAAAAGCTCCAATTATTTTAAATCGTTTATCTTTAATACAGAGGCGCGAGCAATTACGCTGAAAAGCTCGTTTGGTCCTTTGTTTGTGCAAAAGAACTGCTGCTCTTAAATTAATCTTTCAGAAAATTGGAGATTAGATAAAAATTAGCATCGGCTGCTATAGCAACTGGAATGAATCTTCTGAAATGTTTAAATTTCTTGCAAAAATGGTTTTGTGTACAGGGTTATTCTAAATGATGGACCCCTTTTTAAAAATTCATATTTATTAAAGTTTTCAACGAAAATTAACATTCTTTATATCAAAGGAAAGAGGAGATTTGAATTTTTTTTTTCATATATAATCATAAATGTTCAATGTGTCCACCGCGTGCTGTACGGGAAACATGACTTCTTTTTGTGACACAGGCGGTCTTCCTCTGCTTTTCCTTTTACAAACACTACCAGTTTTTTGAAACTGCTTAAACCAACGGCTTATGCTTTTTTTAGTTGGGGCTTTAATTCCAAATTTGGCACGAAATGCCCGTTGCACTAAACTTTATGACGATTTTTTTCAAACTGAAGAACGCAGAAAACCTTTTGGTCCACGGTCGCCATTTTCCTCAGCTGCGCCAGTAAATCAAATTATGATCCAATCCGGTGCAAACTCTACTGGTGCGCCCTCTTTTTGCAGCTTCAGAAAAAATTTTTGCACTAAAAAAAAAATTTAAAATTCCATCTTTCCATTGCAATAAAGATTGTTCATTTCGGATTTGTACTTAAAAATATATGAATTTTTAAAAAGGGGTCCATCATTTAGAATAACCCTGTATTTTGTCTGATTAAAACAAGACCTTTCTGTGGAAAAACAACTATCTTTTTTATAGCGGTTTGGTAAAAGAACATTACAGTGCCCGCCACTAATAAAATCACTGGATTATAAATTCAACCGCTTTATAAAATCAAATCTTGATGAACAGAATCATTACTATATCAAAACATGTTAAAACCACCCTTTAATGAAATCATTAGCGCCGTTTTATAAAATCATGCTTTCGGAGAGTTTATGTTTGTAACAGGGAAAAAAAGAAAGCACGCTTGTCTAAATAAAATGAAATTCTGTTTCCCAAACAACAATAAGTCAATATTTTAAGCCCTTGTATACTTTACAAAATGTACTTTGTACAAACAAGTTAAATTTGAATTGTGTTTTAATTAACTTAAAATTAGTTATAAATAATAGAAATTAATTTATTTTTTGTTTAAACTTTAAAGTGTTTTCTTTTTGTAATTTCATATAAGCTGTCTTATAAAACCAGCCGCTTAACCGCTTGCTCGTCGCATTTTTTTTTTTTTTTCAAAAACTGATCAAAATTCATCAGGTTTTTTAATTTGTGTTTTTTTATGTTCATAATATTTGAAACATATTAAAATAAAAAACACTGCATTTTCCTTCGAATTTAGTGGTTTTTTAAAGGTAAGAAAATTTTAATCAATCTGCCCAATTTTACCTTAAAGTTTGCTTTCCTCGAGCATCCAAGACAGGCTGAAAAGCTTCAATGCAGGCATTGAGAAAGAAAAAGTAAATTTTGAGCGGATTATTTTTTTTTTCTTCAAGTAATGCGCATCGTTGGTGAGAAACAATATTTCAAAATTGGAGATCTATAATAGGGGTGTATTAGTTGAAATGATTATAACATTTCTGCGTGTGGTAAATTTTGAACCATGGTATGCATAGTCCTACAGTGCAGTCTTTGCAGTAGTATCTTGTCTCCTTTCGAACTCTTTTCCCATTTGCATTCGTCTTACTGCAACACACTTTACATTCTCTTGCAGGATTTGCTTTCTTGTCTGTAGGGGATATTATTTCCAGAAAATGACGTTCAATCAATTGACGCTTCATTCGATGGACGACCTCCTCTTGAAACAGGAACGGAAGCTTGATATTTCTCCAATATTTCATCGACCAAATCCTTTCAAAACTCCAAATTTGTTTTTCTTCCACCTTCTTTAGTAGGTGTAGTAGTTGTAGAAATAAAACCTAATACGGGAACGACAAAAAGTAAAAGTTTTGAAGCTTTAAAAATATCAGAAACGCAGCCCGTATGAGACACGGGTACGACAAAATTTGCCCGAATATTCTGCCCGTATGAGGAACGGGCACGACGACTAGGCGGTTAATGAAATCAAATATTCTCGGAGCAAATGTGATTGTAATAGGCGGCTGGTACTGTATTATCTTTTTGACTGATGTTTTGTAGTATACTAACTGCGTTGCCCGGACTTGCACGGTCTACTTCAAAATTAAGAGATTTTTCAATTAACGGATGTTTAACAATAAAGCTTTAATGAATAAATAAATAAATTTTTCCCTCAACATGTAGAAACGATTAATTTTATGACGCAAAATTAAAATTTTTTGTATATGTACTTTTAATTCCGAAAATTCGACCATTGTTATTACTTGACGTAAACATTACGTTTTAAAGATTTTTTGACAAAAACGCTGATTACTCTGTTTCTAGAAACTATAATAACACACAAGTTTCAGTTTAGCTTTTCATGTACTTTTATTCGCTTTAAATATCACAATAAACATTAAATTATTTTAAAGACTTAGTAGGGTATACCGAAAAGTAAATGAACACTTAAGCGGAAATTCTTTTTCAAAAATTAATAACATCGTTAAAAATTGCAGCATTTGTCACGTGACAGTAAAAACACCTTAGGCAAGGCTTTACTAGATAGCGTTTTATACAGGCTGTATCATTACTCAGAACATCAATGGTAAAGATTTGCCCGCTAGAGAGCGCTGAACAAGGACCACCCAAATGTTTGTTTACATTTATTAGCATATTGTTTCTGCTGTAAAAAGTGATGTTTATCCTATCTTTTAGGGTTAAAAAATATTGATTAGTTAACTGAAGTGGAGTACAGAGTGAATTGATGCCGAAGGCCTTATTAGTACTGCTTTTTAGGGGAAATAAATTCTCCTTTCAGGTAAAGTTAATCACAACTTATGATTCAGTCATACGACATTCATTCATCTGTTTACTTTCTTCAAATTAACAACATATAGCAATGGCGTTCAATTTTGACATCTCTGCATTAATAAAATATACGCTTAAATTCACCGACGATAAATAAAAAATGTAGCAATGAAATAATATTGTTCTAATTTACTATTTTGTTTCATTATTGTTGCTCACACGATCTTAATTGCTACGCAAAAGTTCAGATGTTCATTTTGATGGCGTTGACGCATCAGAGCAATAAATGGCGAATCTATTCGTCGAGACATTTCATTTTTTCATTTTGATGCCCCAGAATGAAATGTACTGTAATGAAGCGATGGTGTACAACGGAAAGACGATTGACAACAAAACATATTATTTTTTTTAGTAACAACGAAATGAGCATATATAATAGTTTGGTACTAAAGAACAATACAAGACGAAAAAAATAAACAAAACTTCAATATTGCGACGACCAACTTTATCATGGCGAACTGTGGACTGAATTTTAAAAAGTTCTATGGCAACCTGTTGGTAGTATTGGCTCGCTTAGCGAAGAGATTTCGCCATTTATCGCTCTGCGGTATCAGTGTCGTTTCATAGTTAATTAATAATTAGAATCAATTAAAATGAAAAATAATTCGCTAACTAATTAAAATAAGCCAGATAAATAATGCAGAATAAACCAGCAAATAAAACAAGCTATTAAATAACGTTTAAATATACTAAAATAGAATTGAATGCCAAATTGTAAAATTGTCGCCAACAAATTAACTTTTAATTTTGTCTTTTATTATCTGATTTGTATATAATGATGGTTACCATAAAATTCGATAGATGTCGCTGGACAAAGACCACCGTTTTTATCCGAAGGATTTTGATCAAATGAAACAGCCTGTATAAAACGCTATCTAGTGAAGCCTTACTTTAGGTGATATATGTAATTATTTTTTTTAATATTGTGATAATTTTTATAGTTCTGTATCTGGATTTTTAGGGGTTTTGAAAGGAGAAAAGTGCCTTGACCCAATAAAGGAACAACCCAAATAAAACAGAAACGCAGCACTTTTTAGCCATTTTTTTAGAAATGTGTAGAATGACGTGCCTACTGCTGATTCATCTAAGAAGAATGGTTTAAAACTTATTTTTTAAAGCAAATTACGAGGTGTTCATTCAATGGTCTGTATACCCGATTAACTAACAATTATTTATAGTCTGAAGCGATGACTGTTAAAAATTAATTTACATTTTTATTTCGTCTGCAATTTCTGAAAAAGCAACTCATCACAAAAATTCATTAATCTGAAAAAAGGTAGGACATATGTTTCTTGCATTGCACTTCTTAGGAGATTTCATATAAATATAACTATTCGCTCCAGTATATAAATCTAAGTCTTCACTTTTTATGAAAAAAAAAGAACCTTATTACACGTTTACAATAAAATAAATATTGTTCTTCACCAACATAGGGCGAGAAAAATGAAAAATATCATTTCATTAAAAAATATTTCATTTATTCTAACTTAATTCTGCTGTCGTTGCCATTACAAGAAAGCAATAGATAGAGCAGACGATAAATAAATGAAGAGATACAAATAAATATAAACATTGCAGACGATAATAAATCGCTAAATATCCAATGAAAAATACAGCATACGATAAATTTACAAAACCAAAATCAACACCAATTGCGATCAAGTAGAAGCCAACAACTAATTCGTGATTTCTCAAAAAATATTATAGATTGCACGAAGAAATAAAATTAAATAGGCACGCTACTATTGGCTCCTACAACAAACTAAAATCCGAACTTTTTTTTTCTTCTTAAAAAGAAATAAGTTACAACTTTGGAGTTTTACTTTACGTTCCTGAATGTTGGTTCAAACTAAGCAAATACCTCCCTCCAACCCTAGGAAATCAACAGAGTTTATGGAACAAGCTGTGGGAGTCTGTCTGCTGACCAAACCAATAAAAAAGAAGGAATTTTCTTAGGACGTGCCCGTCAGAAATAGGGTTCTTTTGCTCTTTGGGCCTCGTTCTAATGTTCTTGTAGATACAGAGAAGGGAATCGCGAAACAAATACAAAAAGAAGATAGTAACCGAACAAATTGCTTCTGGAGTTTGCGTCTTTTAGACGTCTGTCACTTTAAATGAATGAACTGATTATGCTTGTTCATTCAGTTGTGTTGTGACATAATAAGAGAAGGATTTTTTATAAGCTTTTATTATACTTTGTCTTTAGTGGTTGGACGGACAGAACTTTTTAATCGTTGCCAAAAATAAAAACCAATAATATTATTTCGTAAATAAAGTTTCACACATTAATTTTAAGAATAAACTTCAGCAAGCATATAATTGTCAATAATAGATTTTTTTTGAAACCTTATAAGCTTCTTAATTGTTTCCAAACAATGAAAACTAACTAGAGATTTTCCGAAATTGTAGGTTTAAAACGCGTCTTTAGGATACTATAGGTCACACAAAAAATGAAAGGGTTAGGTGTAAGAACGAGTTCCTCTCGTCGTTGGCTACATGGTACATCTCTACCACCGTTTAGTTATTTTAAACAAAAATGTCATGAAAAAAACCACCTGAAGTTTCATTTAAAAAATAAAAAAAAGCTTCCTGCTATGGCTTTCTCACTCACACATACATATATATACAAGTATTTGCATGTGTTAATCAGGATACGTCGTAAAGTATAATAAATAAACATCAATCCACCCTTTCTCAACAGTTTCTGGATTTTGTTACATGTCTTAAACTTTTGGGGAAATTATTTTTTGACAGGAATCAACTATAAATTTTAGAACCTACTTAAAAAATTACTGAATAGGTGGCGCTGTATGCTGATAATGTTTTACCATTTTACTTAGCTCTGTTATTTCATTTTATACCAAATTAACCTACTTAATTTAAATATTTCAAGACTTAATTTTGATACCGTACATCATTTTATTCTTCCTTAAATTTTAATCCCTTACCTGACGTTGTGCTTTTTCAAATGTCAAGAAAGCACTAAAGTTGTAACCAGAAACTGTTTTTGTTTTTAAATTCTTCCATTCTACCGTAAATCAATATTTGCCCTTTTAAATATAAACAAATGTAAAAAAAACATTTTAAAAAGCATCAAATCTGTCTACCATGAAATTAAAAACATTATATTCATTTCTTGAAAAATGAAATGTGAAAATTGATATTTTTTGGCTTTTTCAGAATGTCAAATTAATCCAATTATTTTGGAATTGTCTGTGAAACTACTTCTATTTATTTGACTTAAAAAAATTTCACGAAAAAAAACTGTATCCGTCGTAGTATTTGCATAGAAAAATCCTATCCCGTGGAAATAGGAAATAGGAAATAAGAAACTTCCAATAAAATAAAATAAAGCAATGTTAAACAATCAGACAAGACTTCCACTTAGTTTTACGCCATTAGATTTTTTTTTTTTTTTTTTTGCTTTTGGAAATTCAATTAAGTAAAAGTAAAGACTTATTTATTTTAGTTTCTAAAATAATTACCTCGCAAGAAACTTTCGAAGACTCCACTCAAAGCGCCAAGTAGCTCCGCACTCTTATGCGTTTTGTAATTTATAAAAAGAAATCCAATGTAATAATTATGTTGCCCTTTAAATGAAGAAAGATAAAAACAAGTAGTTTAAAATGAGTTAATGAATGAATGTGTATTTTATCAAAACTTTGCGAAAGGCTTTACACTAATTTCATTTTATTACTCCTTTCATTTTGCAACGATTTTTGAAGCAATAAACGGAGATAAAAAAAAAACTATGAACCAGTAAAAGGACTATCCATTCAAGAAAAAGAAAATCGTTACAACGCATAAAAATCGATTCTAAAATCAGATTTTTTTTGAGTGCTTAACTTTTCGTTGACTTATCAATAGTTATAATTTCTCAACTTACCGTTGATTTTTTTTTTTTAATTACGCATATTCAATATTTTTACAGGAAAAAGAGAAAATGTTAAACATATAATGACTGAAATTGCAGATACTACTGATAATGCATTGGTAATGAAAAAAATTCTTAAGCTCACAAAATAGGTAAAAATACAACGAACTGCAAAAACAGAACTTCACTTATATATTTTAAACCCAAGGAAAATTGTAAAGTATAAATCCAACGTTAATAAATGCACAAATATGCAGTTATACTGCAGACACGAGTTTCGGGGCTACAAGGAGCCCCTTTTTCAATGCAAGAAGTGTGAGCTTTAGGATGAAGAATCAATCTATCGCACAAAGGTATTTCTTTTCTCCAAGGAAAATTGTTTGTCAAAAGTTTAAATAAATACATCATAATGTCGTAATTAAAACCATACAGCATGACGGCATGCATAATTAGGTACTTATGAACTGAAAGTACAACTCTTCCCTCATATATCTCATTTTAGCATGAAATAAGTTAAAAACAATTATAATTAGCTATGTTGTATTAATAGGCACCCGGGCAATATCGGGTAATAAGCAAGTAAATATACAGGGTGAGTTTGATCGAATCTGCCATACGAAAAGGGGTGATAGAAGAGCCCAAGTGGAGTATAGAACCACCCATTAGCGGTGTCAATTCTTAACCGTAACCGAGTAATATTATATTTAAGAAAAATTCGCAAAAAAGCAAAATTTTCAGAAAAAGACCAATTTCTGAACTTCCTGTCGGACCTACATACAAAATAAGTACATATTTGAAAAGAGCAGACAAAATCCTTTAAAATGACACTCTTTTCATCAAGATAGTCGCACTTCACAGTGAGTTACAAGCTTTCAAACACTGGAAACACTCAAAAATGAAATTTCATCAAACTTTTCAGTCAAAAATTTCAGAAACAACCGTATGAGCTACAACCGGTCAAATGCACCAAAGACTTTCCCATTTCACTAGCTTTCAGATGATACAACAGAAAATCATATTGGGCTTCAAGTTCAGCAGATATTCTGACTTTTGTTTGAAACAGTATGAAAATCGCCCTTTGTCAGAATATGGAAACCAGCAAAAAGTCAGACTTTTATGTTCTAAATTTTCTATTTCATGTAAGTGTACTGGTTTATTCAAGAAAAGGAAAATTTTATAGCTAAATATTAAATTGTAACACTTTATTAAATTAGTAATCACAACAGAAGATAACAACACGTAGAAACAAAGGAAGCATTACTTTAACGCGCTTTTCACAACGAAAAATTCAAAATTAAATGAGTTACACTAACATCTATGAGTACATTTACATGTAAACAATCCTCAAAATTTCCCAGAGCTACTGAAATTATCATCCCCCACACCGGATAGATGCCCTTGGCCTTTTAAGAGCAAAAACTACCGTCGCTCTCAATGAAATTTCATTTCTCATTTTTGCTACTGCTCCATCAAGCCAAATGCGCAAGTCCTGCAAACTGGTTGCATCTGAGCAGTAAACTGCTTGTTTCAAGAATCCCCAAACAAAGAAGTTCACTGGCGTCAGGTCTGGTGATCTAGGTGGCCAAGGAATAGGACCCAAATGACAGGATGAATGGACTCAATGAAATGAAATTTCATAGAGAGCGACGGTAGTTCTCGCTCTTAAAAGGCCAAGGGCATTTATCCGGTGTGGGGGATGATAATTCCAGTAGCTCTGGGAAATTTTGAGGATTGCTTACATGTAAATGCACTCATAGATGTTAGTGTAACTCATTTAATTTTGATTTTTTTTTTTTTTTTTGTGAAAAGCGCGTTAAAGTAATGCTGCCTTTGTTTCTACGTGTTGTTATCTTCTCTCGTGATTATTAATTTAATAAAGTGTTACAATTTAATATTTAGAAATAAAATTTTCCTTTTCTTGAATAAATAAACCAGTACACTTACATGAAATAGAAAATTTAGAACATAAAAGTCTGACTTTTTGCTGGTTTCCATATTCTGACAAAGGGCGATTTTCATACTGTTTCAAACAAAAGCCAGAATATCTGCTGAACTTGAAGCCCAATATGATTTTCTGTTGTATCATCTGAAAGCTAGTGAAATGGGAAAGTTTTTGGTGCATTTGGTTGTAGCTCATACGGTTGTTTCTGAAATTTTTGACTGAAAAGTTTGATGAAATTTCATTTTTGAGTGTTTCCAGTGTTTGAAAGCTTGTAACTCACTGTGAAGTGCTACTATCTTGATGAAAAAAGTGTCATTTTAAAGGATTTTGTCTGTTCTTTCCAAATATGTACTTATTTTGTATGTAGGTCCGACAGGAAGTTCAGAAATTGGTCTTTTTCTCAAAATTTTGTTTTTCTGCGAATTTTTCTTAAATATAATATTATTCGGTTACGGTTAAGAATTGACACCGCTAATGGGTGGTTCTATACTCCACTTGGGCTCTTCTATCACCCCTTTTCGTATGGCAGATTCGATCAAACTCACCCTGTATATATAGAGAGAGATTGAGAGCAAAGAGTAGGCATGGAAATAGAAATGGCGCTATCTATATACATAAATGACTACTTTTGTATGTATGTATGTCCGGGGTAATCTTCAAAACTACTGGACCGATTTTACTGGACTCGTGGCGTCTGTATGTACGTATGTATGAATGTGCGTATGTATGTCGCATAACTCAAAAACTATATGCCGTAGAAACTTCTAGCTTGGTATGTAGGCTCTAAAGAGGGCCTAATTGTGCACCTCTCCTTGTGGTTGCATTCGCATGTTCCCAAAGGGGTGTTTTACTCATTTTATGGGGTAAATCAGTGTTAATTTCAATGCAGACTAAAGTGATATGAATTGGAGCGACCACTTGGCGACACATCGCTATTGGTCGCTAATGTTTGACGCGATAAATTTGGCAAAAAAATTTTTTTTGAATTTGGGTTCAATTTGGTGCTATTGGCGATATTTTGCAAATAATCCACTGAATGATGTTAAAATCGGCGATATTTGGAACATTAATCACTGTAAATCATTTTTTTGCATTTTTTGTGGAAAACTTGGGTGTAAATGTCTGAATAGTTATCTTGCTCACTCCAAGCAATATTTTAACACTTAAGGCATCTACTAAGAAATTTACACGTAAAAGGAAGTAGTGTGGGATCCATACCAGTTTTTTTTTCTGGAAAAATCAACGTATTTCACATAGTTATATAACTTTCAACACTAAAAAGTTTAATGTTCTTTCCTTCACAATTCTAAATCTTAATTCCGTCTTTTTTTCCCCTCCTTTTCGAGAAACAACAAGAGATTCGATTTGACGTACACGTTTGCTGCAGATTCCTCTTCTTTTATTGGTTCGGTCACTACTCACAACAACTCCCACCCCAAAATCCACTCACAGCGCTATCTCTTAACTTTTGTTGAATCTCCCCCCCCCCCCCCGCATGAAAGCGAAGAATATTTGCCATGTTTGAGCTAGGAGCAAGGAACGTAAACTAAAACTCTCGAGTTTAACTTCTTTCTCTTTAAGTAAAAACAACATTTCACTAAATTCTATTTTCTTTACAAGCCAGAAATACCATTCCTGTTCCGTTTTATTATTTACCGTAAACTTGACGAAGTTACTTTTATATGTTTGTTGGGGTTTCGAAATAACACGGAGCAATAAACAAAAGACGATAGTTTTATTAAATACATTGCGTAGGGAGTTTCCGTCTTATTTGCATAAAATACATTTGTTTACTTCAGCAATGACAATTTAGGAAGAATCAAGCATTAAGTTTAACAATCTTGAAATATGTCCGAAACTTTAGTGCTCTATTTCTTTATGTTTGAATTTTTACAACAATTTTGCTTTGTGTTTTTATCGCTTTTTGCCTTTAGGAATTTTCAAATAGTATGTTAAAATAAAATCAAGATATTTTTTCATATTGCTAAAAAGAAAAAAAAACATTAAAAAGAAGTATTTATATAATAATACAATCTTATTACTATAAATGGTTACACAATTCGTAACTTGGGTTTCTCGCTCCTTCTTGGAAATATTTAAGCTTAAAGATAAGCCATAAGGCAAAAACATGCGATTTTGGCCATCTTGGCAGCCATTTTTCTCATAAAGGGGGAGCAGTAGAAACTTTAATTTTTTTTAAACAGGCTTCTGATATGTTAGCTATTCGCAGGAAAAGATTTTACTTTTGGTTACTTCTTGCATTAAGAGATATCCTGCTGACAGTATATGCATGTTTTTCGCGACGACCATATGCTTTTGTTCTCCCTCTCATGGACTTAAAATTAATTAAACCAAAAAATAATGATATATTTATTAATAGCTGTATTATCTACCCAATATGTCATGAAATTCAATTTATTAAATCATTGAACAATAAATTAGATATTTGATGAAAACAAGAAATAGAATTTCTCCGATGCTCGAGCATTATGCATTCATAATTATAAAGTACTAAAGAATTTCTTGAAAAATCAATTAAAATAAAGGAGCTCTGAATATTTATCTCATAAGCAATACCTAATCTTGTGATTGGAATATTCCTGATTGGCTCTAAGCAGGAGGATACCCTCGTTCTTTGTTGCAGTATTATTTTGTAGAAAATAGAATGTATGCTTCATGGTATCTGTGATTTAGTATTTTAGTGAGTAAACTTATTCTTGTCAGTTCTTATCAGTGCAAAGCACATGTCAGTTTTGTAAAGATCAGTATGGGAATAAATTAGTTGCACTAATTTTAATTCTTCAAGCATTGCTTTATATTAAATTATTTACTTAACTATTTTGTAAATATTTAACTGTTAATGAAGTAAAATGGAATTCGATGCTGAAATTAATATCTCTTTATCACCATGCTCAGTTAGTAGCCCATCAAATAAAATTTGTCATAAAATATCCTACATCAAAGGAAAAGGCCTCATTTATTTTCCTGATATTCATGTGATATTCAAGAAATTCTGCAATTAAAAACAGGAATATCCCAATCACAAGATTGGGTATTGCTTATGAGATAAATATTTAGAGTTCCTTTATTTTAATTAATTTCTCAAGAAATTATTAAGTACTTTATAATTATGAATGCATAATGCTCATTCATTTGAGAAATATTATTTCTTGTTTTCATCATATATCTAATTTATTGCTCAATGATTTAATAAATTAAATTTCGTGACATATTGGTAGATAATACAGCTATTAATAAATATATCATTATTTTTTGGTTTAATTAATTTTAAGTCCATGAGAGGGGGAATAAAAGCATATGGTCGTCGCAAAAAACATGCATATACTGTCAACAGGATATCTCTGAATGCAAGAAATAACCAAAAGTAAACTTTTTCCTGTGAATAGCTAACATATCAGTAGCTTATTTTAAAAAAATTAAAGCTTCTACTGCTCCCCCTTTATGAGAAAAATGGCTGCCAAGATGGCCAAAATCGCATGATTTTGCCTTATGGCTTATCTTTAGCTTAAATATTTCCAAGAAGGAGCGAGAAACCAAAGTTACGAATTGTGTAACCATTTATAGTAAACATCTGTACACTACCAGAACGTGAGTAAAACTTTGGTTATGGCTTCCTTTTTTTGGAATAAACTCCTCAATTTTAGCAAAATCGGCAAAATCAAGTTTTTGTAGTGACAACTTAAAAGAGCCCTGTACCTTAGCAATTTTCATTATGAACGTTCTAGTATTTTTTTTTCTAAATGCCTAGAGTAACTAGTTTCCATAGATATCTAGCACTTTTACATTGCATGAGCACAATTTTTTATAAAAAATGGTTAAATAACGTCACTTTTTTAGTATTTTGACGGAGCGGACAAACTTTGAGGGCATGTATCTCAGAAAATAAGTGGATCAGGAACCTTAAAATTTAGATTTTTCCATACCTCTATATAATCAACCTGGGGTCAAGTTTAAAGAAAATCTGAGTCGACCGTGTGACCAACTTTTCTTTTTTCTGCTGAATAGGTATGGAATCACTCTATAACAAAATTTTCCCAGGTAGCACAAATAACCTTTAAACGTTTTATAAACGTTTTAATCGATTGTTACAACGTTCATAACCATTTTACAACCTTTAAAAAACGAAGTGTGCTACTTGGGTTGTTATTAAAAAACAGCTTATGGAGTTGCTGCCCCCCCCCCTATTTCTTGACCCCCCACTTTTTCGGTATACCAGCCGCCTTTGCTTGCTAAGAGAACTTGAGGACGCACTTGAACACTTCCGAGCGAATGTAGTTATTCTTTTCACTTGCTTTTGACAAAAGTTCTGAAAAACACACACGCACACATGAAACTTTTAAACATCTTCTCAAACGATCTCACCATGTTGCAGACCAAGTGGTAATTCAAAGTGGTAACCCTTCAGTTCGAATTTTGGGTGGAGGAGGACACCATTCACGGAAGAAAGAGACATTCCCAGAAGTAACAATTTAATTTAGAACTCGCCGCTCAGTGTGATAAGTAGCGGGAGATCTGCTCCTAATGACAGGGCGGCGAAAGTAAGTTCATCGCTTTTCATGCCTATCTGCGGAAATCCATTTGGTGCGGCAACGACTCATGCGTTGCTCACAGTTCTGGGGACCGAGGGCAAAATAAAATTATTTAATGAGTTTTTATTTTATCATTCGAAATGTCTTTTGCCGCTGATGGCAAATAGAGTATAGGTTTGGCTGAAGATGCAGAAAGAATAAACGAAGAAATTTATCATAAATGTGTCCAAGAAGGGAAATGGAAACTACTTTTTGATGCGAATTCTTTCGCTGGAAATTCATAGTTCTTCAAGCATTTTTTACAACCCATTGAAGCAGAAATGGGACACCGATGTCCCACAGAACGAAACACAGATTTCACATGAATATTTTACATTTTACGCAGAAAGAGTTGTCCTATGCTCTATTACATTTACAACCATAAAATTATTAAAATGATAAATATAATATTTTCCCCTTATTTTGACGTACATTAATACAGAATAATGAACTGAGTATGGAAAATACGTTGACAGAAATTCTGCGTCAAAGGGTATCAGACACTTTGTAAGAAAAGCAGTCGAAAACTTTGTTCAATTAATGAAGTTAAAAATGCAAGACATCGTGTCTAAAAGTATAAATAAAAGGTTTTAAAAGAGTTAGAAAACTATAGCAAATAGCTATTTCGGGGGGCTATTATAAATGAAGCCCCATCATCGGTGCGAAAAGATGATGGTTCACAGACACCAGTCAAATGAACTAACTGGTGTCTGTGAACCATCATCTTTAAGTTAAACAGCGATCTTTGAATTACCAGCATAGTTGGACAACAACAAGCTACTGCAGTGTGCCTTCATTCTCGTTGAAAAAAAAGCAATTAAAAAAATCGTTCAGCTTAATAAAAACAAAAATGCAAATCAACTCAATAGTTCCATTAATTTGTTTTTTGCCCAATATCATATGAGCGAATAAAATCCTTATTCGAGAAATCTTAAAGAGTCTTCAAGAAATTGACATTTCTTTTCAACGTGTTACTTACTGGTCAACCTGTATGAACACAACACATACATAGATTGGCAATATGATTTCAAACCAGGGACTCTTGGGATGGAGTTTCAGCCAAAACCCCTCTCTTTTCGACATTACTTAAAATTCATAAAACTCATCAAGAAGTTAACCCATTAATGCCTAGCGTCCGTTTTTATGGACGGTCCAAAAAAGAGTCTGAATTTCCCCAAAATGAACATTTCAACCAAATATTAGTGTTCAATAAGGACCCTGGTATAGTTTCAATTCGTTATTAACAGATTGCAGCACATAACCATTGTAAAGTGTGTTCTGTAGCAGTTTTAATATGATCTTTATCAAAAATGACATCGTTCACAATCTCAAGAAAAAAACCTAAGTTTTCAAAGTGATTCCCAGTTTATGTTAATTGCTGAATTTATTTCTTCTTATAAAATGTCTATTTAAATATTATATCGCAGGCAAAAAAAATGGTAAAAAAAAAGTATGTACTCTCTGGGGTCTGTCGTAACTTTTAAGAGACGATTTTTATTTCCTTAAAAAGAATATTTTTTACACAATATTTTTTTTATTATTTTTCCTGTCCATTAAATACTGTTTGTAACCAGTATACAAAATATCTTCGGAAAAAAATGTCAGGCATTAATGGGTTAAGGTCACACGCATATTAATTTATATGATCCTAAGTAATGTTCAAGTAAATCAATTCCAGTTAAATGGCCTAGAGCTAGTTTTTCTTATAAGAAAACAATACCAGGTCGGCGGTGTCGGAGTGAGACTGATTTTGTGGCAAAAGAGTCTGAGTAGAGAATCGAGAACTTTAAAATTACACGAGTTGGAGTCGGACTTAGTTAATTTCTCTAAATATTACTTTTAAAACTTAAAACATTATGTTTGTATTTCTGAATCATCTAATATGACTTATCTGTTCTCAGTTACGTGTAAATGTTGCATTGGGGATACCTAGGCAAAACAAATACAGTGAACTCTCACTTATGCGCCTGCCCTAGGGACCAACAAAAAAAGGCGCATAAGTGAGAGAGACGTATAAGTGAAGAAGCCTATTTAAAGGACAAAAACTCAACATAGGTTCTAATAAGAGAGTAAATAAGAATGTTTCTATAGAAAAGGGACATATTACTACAGTTTGGCAATTACTGTAACGTAACTATTATAATAAAGAGAAAACAAAAGTTGTAGCATATCTAATTACAAACTGTTCCCTTTAAAACGATGCATAATTGTCCCTCTCCGAACTCTAGTTCATGCGAAAAAAATGCCTTCCGTGATCAATAAAGGCGAAAAATTAAAGAGGAAGTAATGAAAAATGCTTATTTTTTAAAGAAAATAAATAAATTTTCATACATTTTAGGGAAAATTCGGCGCATAAGTGAAATATTTTTCTTTAGAGCGACGCATAAACGAACGATACTATCATTGTTTTGTTATGGAGTGTGCTGGGACAATTTAAAATCGTCGTATAAGTGAAAAAGGCGCATAAATGAGGCGGCGTATAAGTGAGAGTTCATTGTACCTATAAAAATAGCATCAGCAAAGGAGAAAGTGTAAAAAGGAAAAAAAAGGTAATAACCGGGAGTAATTGATTGATCAGTGCCCCACCTTGTGCATGTTTCCCTGCTTTTTTTTTCCTTTTTTGTTTCCCTGTTTCTTTCTACAAGTTCCCTACAGAAAGTTACAGAGTTCTCTTGGAGTTTCGAGCGGTTATGTTTTTGTTTAAAACACCGAAAGAGAGAGAGAATACTGCATTGAACGATTGAGTAACGCGAAGTAACAGATCAACTTACTGTGTTCATTTATTTATCGTGACCGCGTTTTACTTTAACAAAAACGTATACACTGTAAAAAATAAATGTTGTTTTTACAGTATAATACAGCTAATTTTATAGTAATAAACTGTAAAAATTGCTCATTTTACAGTAATAAACTGTACAAATGCTAACTTCACAGTAATAAACTATAAAATAGCTAATTTTACAGTAATAAACTGTAAAACTGCTAATTTAACAGTTTATTACCGTGCATTTTACAGTTTTAAGCTGGAATCTCTGCTGCCAGTATTATACTATATTGTTTTTACTGTATAATGCAGCTAAATTTTACTGCAATAAACTGTAAAGTTTCTTACTTTACAGTAAGAAACTGTAAAATTGTTACTTTTGCAGTTTACTGTGCATTTTTAGTTTTAAATTGGAACCTCGACTGCCAGAATTATACTGGAAAAACAGTTCATTTTTTGCAGTGTGCACTGTAAAAAATGAATGTTGATTTTACAGTATAATACAGTTAATTTTATAATAATAAACTGTAAAAATTGCTAATTTTACAGTAATAAACTGTCAAATTGCTCATTTTACAGTACTAAACTGTAAAATTGCTAATTTTACAGTTTATTACCGTACATTTTACAGTTTTAAACTGGCACTCTTCTGCCAGTATTATCCTGTTGTTTTTACAGTATAATACAGCTAAAATTTACGGTAAATAACTGTAAAATTGCTAACTTTACAATAAGAAACTGTAAAATGGCTAGTTTTACAGTTTATTACTGTGAATTTTACAGTTTTTAACTGGAACCTCGGTTGCCAGTATTATACTGTAAAAACAACGGTTAATTTTTTACAGTTTGTAAGACAAAAATTGAGAAGCTATGGATAGTGGAATAAATGTAGCACTGCACTTTGTTCACGGAAAAGATAGATCGAGAGTAAACAAACGGATTGCCAGAAAGTTTGCAACTACTCCGATTTTGGGTATTTTCTCTTGAGTAAAAAAAGGGTAACCTATTCACATTCGCCATCCGTTTGGTCCCTATTCGTTCTTGTCCAAGACAAACACGTGATTACTGATTAACGGCGCTAACTGGCGCAGTTCTTTGTTTACATCGCGTCTACCTTTCCTGTGAATGAAGAATAATAGAATTATGTCGTTTCATTGAGAAAATTTTATAAAGCTAAATGCGAGTAGAATAGAACGAAAAACTAATTTTTTGTTTCCATTACTCTGCCGCATATGAGGCTCAAGATAACACCAGTACTCAATTTTAATAAAAGAAATTCTGTTGAACACTCAAAAGATTCAAATGCTGAAAAAAAATGAGTTTAACGTAGAAATATATATCCTACTATAAGTAAAACCTACAAGAAGTTACATATAACCTGGAATTTTATACAAGTCCGTCGGACAAAACTTTCTTTGGATTTACCAAGATTGCTCGGTATTCTCCCAATGTGCGATCGACCACTATTGTAATATAGTTGCTCGATAGATGACGCCACTTACTTTACATATTAGGAGCAATTGATTTCAGCATCTCCGTCTATTAAGCAACTAGATTACTAAAGTGACAAACCGCTAATTGGGGAATACCGATTACTCATTGGTAAATAGCTAGTCACATGACCCTTTGTTATTAAAGGAAAAACTATTTTCAGAATCAGCGTTCTTGATAATAAATACTATCCTCAGGGCCGCGCCAAGCCGATCGGCGCCCTCGTGCAAATGTCTTCTGAGCGCCTTATGAAGTAATGTTTTATAGACAAATATAATTTAGAAAAAATAAGTTTAGCGTATAAATGGTTTTTAAAGAAAAAGAAAAAAAAAGCGTAAACAACTAGTGTTTTATCAAACTGAAATACATTTATTGAACCATACGTTTTTTGATATAAAAACGTGGTACTGAAAGAAAAAAATAACAGTACATAATACGTACAAATAATGTATACAATACATATAAATTTGAAAATATGGAGCTTAAAACATGCGTGACTGTAAATGAGGTAGCATATACATTAATTAAATGTTCAAAGTAAATTAGAATATCACATTTTTAAATTTTCACCCAATCGCATTCAATCCAACTATAAAGCATACAGTATGCCCCTAAAAAGTCCTTCCAAATGTCGAAAAACTCCTTTACACATAACATTATATTTTTTATTCGTTTCAAAATGATTATTCCCAATTTTTGATCTATTTTTAAAGCAGTAGGTTTTGTTAAATATCCTGAAACATTTACTTTGTTATAAGCGTTAGAATATAAGGAATGTTAAATTTTAGAACCTCAAACTAAAAAAGTAGGTTTTTCAATGGTTGAATTTAAAAAAAAAGTGCATGACTAAAATTTCGTTTGTATCAAATTAAAATCGTTCATGTAACGCAGTCAACGAGTAAATAGTCCAACAAACAGTTATACCGTACTCTCAAAGATCGCTTTGCCTGATGATCTTTTTCTTAGAGTCTTATTTCGGCGTGTATTTATTTATTAATTTATTTTTTTATAAGGAAAACATGCAATGGGTGTGTGAAACTAGATCTGTGTATTCTTTTAGTATAGAAAAAGTTCTAAAAAAATATATATGTCTATATTTATCTAGCTATTTTTATTTCTTTTGGGAGATGAAAAATGCGTTAAAATTAGCACATAGACAGGTCCGTTGTTTTAAAGTTGTCCTGTAAAGGGTCAAAGGGTGCAAATTTTATCGGTAAACAACAAAAATCACGCCAACCTTTTGTTAATACATTGATTTCTCAAAGCCCCCCCCCCCCTACGACGGGCTGGTTTTCGAGAATTGCAGCCAGTTCTCAATCATTTCAAACGAATATTCTATTTCAAATAACACTCCTTTATTACCGTGCCCCAAATAGACTTCATCATTTTACCGTAAATAAATAATTAAAAAATTAAAAAAAGTGTGAAGCTGGCTAAAAGTCAATAATAATAACAATAATAATAATAATAATAATAATAATAATAATAATAATAATAATAATAATAATAATAATAATAATAATAATAATAATAATAATAATAATAATAATAATAATAATAATAATAATAATAATAATAATAACAATAACAATAATAATAATAATAATAATTAAGTTTTAAAAAATCTGCACGTGCGTGAGAACACACACCTGACTTTCTTTCTGCAAATAACTCAAAATATTGGGGGTAAAAACAAAACGACGTTTTTGACATGAGTTGTACGAAACCTAGTGTCAAGTGCTTTTACACCATTGAAAATGATGCGACTATTCTGTTGTGGCGAATCTGGATGGAATAATAATTCAGAAACATAAACATTTGTAAGCTGAAATGTTAAAATCTTAACATTGAAAATAAAATATTAATAACATTTAACAATTTAAGTGATTAAAAATATCGTTAAACATTTAACTAAAAAATATAAGAATAGCTCTGAATTTTAACTACTGCGAAAAAAACTAAACTACTACTCGTGAAATACTACTCATAAAAAGTTTTCAAATTCACTTAAATTCCTATCGAGCATCACGTCCGGTGTTTCGCGTAGCCAAAAATCGTAGTATGACAAATATTTAATTTTGGAATACCCTGTACATTTTTGCTTCATATCTCAAAGTTATCTCGAGTTCAATAGCTCCTTTAATACACCATTGTGTTTTGGAAAAAGAAATATAGTTAAAGCAGCTCTAAATATCTCTCGAATTTGCATTTGATAAATAATTAATCACACCTTTTTGTCTGTCTAAATATGACAACAGGGCACTGATTATATTTCTGAATTGAAGAATAAAGTGGAGGATATTCCCCTTAAAATCGGAAACTAAAATCTTTCCCGGAAATCCAATAAAATCCAGATTACTAAAAAGGCATTGAATTTGATATGAAATACAAATGCATTATTCAAAGGTCTTTTTTTTTAATTAAAAAAACTAGTGGTTGAAGCTTAAAGCAAAGAGGAGATAATAGTGTAATTATGGTCAAATTGTTACTTTTTGAAACTTAAAAGTTTACATAAACTGTTGTCTATAATATGTAAATATTGCGCAGAAGAAAATAACATGCAAATGTGCTTACCGTATGTTTTTATGTAACATAAGCAGTCGAATCACCACGACCAGTTGTTGAAATACTAAAGTACATTGCACTAGAGAAAATCCTTCGTACAGTATTGATTGAACAGAAGGAAGAAACCTATTGAAGAGCAGAAGATTTACTTCGACTCTTTTGTGCTTATAACCTAATAGACATGTTAAAATAGCTTACACGGCTCCTCATTCGGAAGAAAAGTGCTGATGTATGCATTAACATCTAGTGTTTCCAGTGTAAAAGTTTAAGCTTTTGAATAGCTTGTTTAGATACCCAACAAGGCAATAATTTTTCCTTTATGGGTAGGCAGCGAGACGGATTGCTTGTCTCATTGAGCAATATAATTTCATCGCCAGAGTTCGTTTTAATGAAAAGTCCAATTTTAATTTTTTGTTTGATTTTTTTTTTTCTTCTGTTTGGAGCTTTTTTGGTAGGCAGAGCTCGGCGCCTTTTAGGCTCTGGCGCCCCCGTGAGCCGCACGACTTTGCACATTGGCACGGCGCGGCCCTGACTATCCTCCATTTTTTCCACGGAAAAAATGTGTCTTTCTTTTTCACTATGGTTCACTCATTTTAGGTATAGCCTTTTTTGAATTGATTAAAAAAACAATCGAGAAAATATTCTCATATATATTTTGATATTCTGTTTCTAGTACGTAGGTCGACTAAGCTTTAAAAACTGCTCTAACTACTAACCCAAGACTATATTCGCTTGAGAAACAGATGTTCCTATCAAAGTGTTAATCCTCATGTTTTGGCTGACTTCATTAAAGGTTTTAAGTACAAAACTTAATGCTGGCAAATAATGTAACTGAAGAAACTGAGTGAAAACTAAAACTAGAGCTTAATTTTTAAAACGTTCATAAAAGCACTCAAACTTTAATTTTCATGAGAAAAAAAACGCGCAAAACGCATTAGATACCGTTTTGTAAAATATGACATTTGCAGAATTATTTCAAAAATCGGCACACAATGCTGTTTCTGGGAAAATTTTAACTAACAAGCTACTACTTTAATATATATGTCTAAAAATGCTTTTTTTTTTCGATGCTGTTTACAATGCTGATTAAAAGAAAATGCAAAACACATAAACACACTCTATCCCAACATTTCCCGTTATCTGTCTCAGCTCTGTTCTTTCTTTCTAGTTTATAGAAGATAAATTTTTCGTGCATGTAATTCACTTTAAAAATATCTTTTGAACATCAGTAATAAACTTAAATTAATCCACAGAGAGCCAAACGTAGTAAACGAGACACACTACTTAAAATTTCATGCTTATCCTATATTTTTTCCTTTGAGATATCTACCTACAAATTAAGTAAGAAAAAGAATAAAAGATTCGTTTTAATTAAATTAGTAACATTTCTTTTGACTGCCCGAACTTTTTCGCAGAATTCTGCGATAATAATTAACTAAACGAGAAATAAGCATAGTAACTGACTATTCGGATGCATAATTAATGTTTTAGTTGCTGCTTATTAGATGAGCCGGCAGCACTTAATATTTTATGTGCTTATAAGGATAAAGCATGGAAATTGCCTTTAGTAAAGTGAAAAAAAAAACTATCCTTAAGAAATGAGTTTCCGTGTTCTCGATAAGGGTATAAATTTTTAATGACTCTTTTGCTCTGAAGTTAGTCTCCGATTTTTAAGATATAACTTTTCACGGTTTATTGTTGGCAAAATTTATCACACTCCGTGCTATATTGATAAAGAGTTAATAACATGATAGATTAAAGTTTAATTAATTCTAAACACCATAATTGCTTAAACTTTAAAGCAAATATCCTACAAAACGTTGGAATTTACTAATTATAATGATAAGGGTGAAATAAATCTTCCAATGCGCTGAGGAAGTTATAATACTAGGTTGTTCCATAATTATCGGCCGAAATCGAAACAAAAAGAAAAACATAATTTTTTTCATTGGCATTATAATTACTGCAGAATTTTTTTTTGAAATTTTCTGCATTAATTATAATGCCAATGATGATGCACTGTTCAAAACTATGAACTACATGCATAATGAAATGGTTTTAAGTTAATAAAAATTCTGGGCAAAAATATTTGTTTTGTAATACAAACGAGTTGATGGTATATTGCATGTTTCTACCTTAGCCCTAGCTTAGGGGCGGTTACTTACTGCTTTATACAAATACAAATACAAATGCGATGACCAGCAACAGGCTCTGGGCCCAACAGGGCTGGTCCTAGACCCCAATGAAGATCAATGGCCCTCTTAAAGCTATCTACTCCCTTGCTCCATACCGCCTGTTCCGGTAAACTGTCCCAAGTTCCCATTACCCTGCTAAAACAGTCATTCTTCCAAATTTCCAGGTTAGCCTGAGATTTAAACAGCTTATAACAATGACCCCTTGTCCTGATTTCCGTGCAAAAATTTAACCCTGAAACATCTTTCATTTTGATAAACTTAACTGAATCATGTAACCCCTGGATCTCCTTTGCTCAAGACTATACATATTAAGCATTCTAAGTCTAGAATCATAGTCTAAATTAAAAAATCCATTCACTAACCTTGTAGCCCTCCTTTGTACCCTTTCCAATAAATTAATATCTTTCTTAAGATAAGGAGACCAAAACTGAACCGCATACTCTAAATGAGGTCTTGCCAAACTTCCATATAAAGGCAGAAGAACCTTCTTAGATTTGTTTGAAATAGATCTATTTATAAGCCCAAGCATCCTATTGGCTTTGTTACTAGCTATGCTGCACTGTTAACTAAACTTGAAGTCTTGATTTATTAAGACACCTAGATCCATAACATTCTCTGCCTGAACTCTGTAAATAATAGCTTGTATGCTTATTCCCGTGACTTAAATGAGCACTTGACATTTCCCAACATTTACTGCCATACCCCACTTGTCTGCCCACTTGGTAATATGATCCAAATCCTCTTGCAGCTGATTTACTTGTTCATCATTTTCTACAACCCCCTTAACTTTGACGTCATCAGCAAAACAATTCATGTTTCCAGAAACATTTTCATGAATATCATTCACAAAAATAATAAACAAAAGTGGACCTAAAACTGATCCTTGAGGAACCCCACTTAAAACCTCACTCCATTTAGAATGGTTACCCTTTACAAGTACTCTTTGTTTCCTTCCTGTCAGCCAATTCCTAACCCAAACTAAAATTTTACCTCCAATTCCTATCTCAGCTAATTTACTGAGTAGTGCAACATGTGGTACCTTATTGAAAGTTTTTTGAAAATCAATGTAAACAAATTTCTACACACTTTTTATTATCTATACCCGAGCTTTGCCTCAAAATTTTCGAGTTGTACCATACCAAGTGAGGTCGCTCGCTGGTATTCTAATTTCGCATTAGCAACTAGTTTTTGTTGGCTCTCTTTGCCCAATAAGAGGATTTTTGCCTCAAGCTCGTTTAATTCCTATTCCATGCTGATGAGCGCATAATTGGCCTGAAACTGCAGTACATGGATGGAATAAACGAGCTTTTGGTGTGATGCGTGTTTCTACCTTAGCCCTGGCTTATAGGCGGTTACTTACTGCTTTATATTTGTTTTGTTGTTTAATCTTTCCTTTTAACTCGTTTATGCCTAGTGTCCTAAAAACGAGAAGCTTATTAGTCACTGCATAAAAAAACGTTGAATGGGTATATCAGTTTACTAAAGCTGTTTTTCACAAGTGTAATAGTCCTTCTGCTTGAGAAAACCAGATAGAGCCACTATTTGGACATCAGAGTTTATGTATTGACAGCTATTTTCAGACAAATCAGTCAACCCAAGTAGCATAAACTCATCGAATTTTGCTCGTCCGATCATCCAACTCCTCGTAAACTGATCCCGTAACGCACGATGACATCGTTCCGATCAGTATCCGAGCACGGTTTTCGATGAGCTACTTTTCATCGGAAAGTGATATCCTTCCGATCAAATTTCCCGATGAAAATATGCCGAGCTATATTCCATCGGAAAACGATATCCTTCCGATCAAGTTTTCCGATGAAAATATGCCGAGCTATATTCCATCGGAAAACGATATCCTTCCGATCAAGTTTTCCGATGAAAATTAGCCGAGCTATATTTCATCCGAAAACGATATCCTTCCGATCAAATTTCCCGATGAAAATATGCCAAGGTATAGAAAATTGGAAGGTACGGAGGTCTCTGGGGTGCTAAATGCTAAATGCTAAATGCCAAGCTACAGATTTCATCGGAAAGAGGTCGTAATGATCAAATTTTCTGATGAAAATTTTCCCAATCTCAAATTTTTATTAAATATGCAGTGTTGGTCTCATTAGTTGTAGACTTGGTGGCGTGGTGGTAGAGCGTAGGCTTTCCGCGCCGATAACCCGGGTTCGATTCTGGAGTTGGGGGATCGCACTACGTCTGCAAAAGGTTGTGCCTCTACTACAGCCCCATTTAAAAGAAAAGAAAATGATCCAAAATTCATTGCTACGGAACTAAACTGCTTGTATATTGATCCAACTCTCATCGTATTTTGATCTGAAATTCATCGCCCCGGAGCTACACTGCTCGTATATTGCTCCAACTCTCATCGTATTTCGAGCAAAACTCATCGGATTTTGCTGCTCGGATTCTGTTTGGCCGATGAGACATATTGGAGCAATTCCCGATGAGAACTCATCGGAATCCGATCATCGGCCGATGAGAATTTCATCGGGTTTCGATGAATGGCCGATCATCGGCCGATGAGATTGTACTGCTAGGGAAGCAACGATCCAGCATGGGTAGTCACAGAAAGTAAGTTTTTTTGCGACCTTTTTTTCATAATATCAAACTATTTTAAAATGATTTGCTTAAAATGGATCACAGATGCCTTCTGTAATGTTACTTTGCTAAAGTAAAGTCAAGTAAGGTCGTATTTTGCTCACATATCTGCAAAATGTCCAGTAAATAGGACATTAAATAACTTAATAAATATGGCAACGGCGAACTATTTTAAGCCTAAAATGTGTGTAAACCATTCCAATTAAGAGTTTTAAGCAGATAAAAATTGAAAAAAATTGTTTAAAAAAAACTTGGGCATAAATGGGTTCAAGAGCCTCGACCTTCTTGTTTTTGATTCTCAGCAGTTTAAAGTATGCTATTGCAAGACCACAAATTCTGTAAGTTGCATGCGACTTGAATGGTATGTGGCCAATCTAGCAGTCCTAACAACTAATTTTTTGATAAATTGCTAAACATCTAAAACTGATAAGTAGAATTGGGAAACAAAAACTGAAAATTTGTATAAAGACGCAAAAGCTGTATACTGTCCGTTCGTAAAAGTCGCGCCTAGTACTCGCGAACCATTCCACTCAAAAAAAAGGGGTGATGAGCAGGGTTGCCAGATTAAAGAACTGTAAATACGGGACAGGTTTGGGGGGAGGGAGTCTAAAGGTCGAATTTTTACAACCTTGACTTTAACATCAAACTTTTCTCACAAATATATTCATGAAGAAAAAGCATTTCTCAATGAACATATGAATAAACACTTTGTTACCATTGCACAGTTACTTTACTTCTTGAATATTAGTGGGAAAAGTTTTAACACTAAATATTGTGAAAGTTCGCATGGCTCTGCTATTGATCACCTTTTTCTTAAGATAAGGCACAATAAAATAATTTACAAAGAGCATACCACTTTTACAATGAACTACGTCTTTGTTAAATGGATTGTCACAATGATTTCTGCTCTAGCTGAACGTAAGACTAAAATGATTACACTTCAGAACAGAAAAATATTATGATTCAATCAATTTTCTAATCACTATTTCACATTTTTTGTTTCACTTATTTTTATTCTCGAAATAATGTTTTGTTTTGTAAAATGTTACTCAAAGCAGGAATACGGGACTTTTCCGTCCCGTATCAAGGCTCCCCGGGACGTGGGACAGATTTTCAAAAAAAGGGACAGTCCCTAGAAATCCGGGACGTCTGGCAACCCTGGTGATGGGTCGTGTGTGGGAACTTTCCAAAGTTTTCAATTTAAATCTTGCATTTTTGCTATCCTTTGGACATATTCCACTAAACTATGTATTTGAAATTAGCATCGTTCCAAGTTATTTGATACGGCTCAAAATGCTTCTTATTATTCTTCCCCTTATTGTTATTTGTTATTAACTATCCCCGCTTTCTCCTTCTTAAACAGAGAGTAAAGTGTTCTGACTATTAACTTGCTTTATCCATTTTCCTTAAGCTTATAATCTAAGAGCAACATTTTCGAGACATTATTTTAAGACATATTAAAGAGCTTTCATCAGCAATATACCAAACTGTTGTCGTAGTTCTGAATCTGCAAGATACATTTAAGTATTTGTATCTTATAAAAAGTTCAAAAATAAACCTTTGTGCAAAAATGTAACAGAAAATGTAGCAACGCAAACTCGCAAAAATTGCAGAGAACTGGGTACACTTGCTTCGGGTTTGCAAGCAACCTTTTGTGGATGTCTTTTAGTCAATGATCTTTTTTAAATTGCATTGAAAAAGGGGCTCCTAGTAATTCGAAAATACTGCCCGTCCATGAAAACTGCTCCGAGCAGTCGCGGACCATTCCACTTAAAAAAGGGAGGATGGGCTGTGGTGGGAATTTTCCGAAGCTTCCAATTTAAAACTTGATTTTTTGCTAGATCCTTTTGACGTATTTAACTTAACTATATATTTGAAATTAGCATTGTTCCAAGTTGTTTGATACGGCTCAAAATGCTTCTTATTATTCTTCCCCTCATTGTTATCTTACCTATCACCCTTATTTTGGTAAGATCAGAGAAGACCTGACGCATGCGGAAATACGCAGAAGGTTTTACCTAAGAAGACATTGCCAAAAATCGAGCAAAAATTAGCAGGTAGATAAATAACTAAAACTATTTTCTACTCAAAAAAAACTTTGCCCTCCCCCACCCCGGAACTCAGTCCTAAATTCGCCCATGTACCACTGATCTGGAGAAAAAACAATCCATTGCAGCTACACCGTTAGTCTTAGTTATTCATGATGCCCGCAATTTTTATTGGTGAATCCTTTCCTTAAAACATAACAGTTATTGCAAAATCCTAAACTAGTTTTTTCCCTAGAGAAGCAAAAAAAAAAATATTTTTTCAATTTCCAATAATTTGTTTGCTCTTTTGTCCTTTAATTCAAATTCCATTATTATTTCCCTACTTTTCCTCACTAATAAATTATTGGAAAAAAATCGCTTTTATCGTTATTTTTCATTCCTTATTCTACACTTTTAATTAATCTGTTGTTATTCAAATGCAGAAAAGAGAGATCAAGGCTCTCTTTTTGTGCTAACTATATGTCTACAAATGCATAGTAATGAACTTGAGATGCAACTAACTATACTTTACCTAATTAAATAATGCTAAACTGGTTTTTCGAAAAAAATTTCGAAGCTCTTAAGAAGTTAATTAACTTTAAATACAATCTGTCTTACTTTGTAAGGTTTTAGTAATAAGCATAGTAAACGCGGTGTATTTATTTATACAGCAAGATGAAGTACGGAAAAGCAAAAAAAAGGAGTTGAACATTTTGTATGAAAAGGAACTCGTTCTTGAAAATTAGTAATTATTTTTTGTTTAAGTGCATTTTTAACTCAGAGCGCTCTTTGGTAATAACAAATGAAGGGCCAGAGGGAAAAAAGATGAAAGTGACCAAAGAGCTATTTCGAGAAAAACGAAGAACAAAGTTTGATTTCTCGTAGCTCCTTATGTAGTTTTTCGAGTCTTCATACACATTTCGGTCGCTTCTCTTCTTTTTCCCCCCTTGTTGTTCTACCAGATGATACTAGTCCTTCATAGTCCTTAGATAGCGCTAATATCTCAAAATTGACTTTCATCTTTTTCCCCCCTGGCCCTTCAAATGTTGAACTCAAAACAAATCTAATATAAATGCACAAAACAGAAGAAATTGAAACATTTCGGCAACGTTTAGCATTATTCTTAAAATGAATTTAAAAATCTTAAGCGAAATATTTCTCATTAACATTTGAGGCATACTTATATAAATCAGCGTTTGGTATATAATCAATACCAAATATACCGTCTAAATAAAGCCAATATTTTGATACACAAGTATTTCGGTTATATATTTTCAATAGATAAAATATCTGGCAGATAAACCTTGTTTTTCGTGAATTTTCTAAACAGATATGATAGTTGAATTGAACAACGTTATGAATACACAAAATTGCAAAAAAAAAAAATGTTGGCACGCATTTTGAGTTTATAAGGAGCCTCTTTTCCAATACAAAGATTTATGAGATTACGCATAATTTTACATTTCATCCGACAAAAGTTTTGGCAATTTAGAAGAATCCGACCAAAGCTTTGTTTTTGTACGATGTTTAACTCCATAAACTTGCATTTTTTTTTCGCAAGCTCATTGCGATCTCTAAACACGTGTGTGCAATTTTTCTTTCGCTACTTGCGCATTTGTACCACTGTTGATTTTGCATAAATTTTTTCGCACGAATACTAACAGCAGAGTAGCTAAAATGGGGACTATTATATGAAAGTCTCGTGGTGGTCACGATACGTAACTGTAAAGTGATTAACAGGGTTGCCGCAGCTTTCGAACGTCAGTTCGCGGTGCCGTCGCAAGGTGACGTTTGAGTGAGACCTTCATAATGTCACAAAGGGGCTAGTCACTAATGCATTGTTGCAGCAAAGACACAATAAAGTCATATGAAACATGTCTCAAATGTATCATAGCATGACTCCCGTAAAACATCACAAATCTGTCCCTCTGTGACTTGTGACCTTTGTGACTCTCTGTAGTTGTGCCATGGCATACTGAGCTATCAAGGAGGTATTCCTTCTTATAATTTCTGAATTGTTAAATTGTAATGCAAAGCAATGTTTCTGAGCTGAACGTTTTTTGAGTACTGAATATGTGTAAGGTAGACCGATAAGTGAAAGAACGCTTAAGTGAAACTTCATTTTCGAAAGCTCATAGCATCGTTAAAAATTGTAGCAATTACGACATGAAAGGAAAAACCCTTTAGATGATATGCGTAGTTATTTTTAATAATTTTGTAAGAAGTTTTGTGGTTCTGAATCAGTTTTATGGGGGGGGGGGTGAAAAAAGAAGCCTCGACACAGGAAATGAACACCACAACCATCAGAAAAGCACAAAATTTTCTAGCCGTTTTCTTTTGTTAACTGTTTACTGTCTGTTTCCGTTTTCGGGCGCCTGGCAGCCACGGACGCTTCCATCTGAAAAAGGGGAGATAGGTTTAGGATGCGCACTTCCCGATGCCTTCAGCTTTTGTTCGCTTACTACTTCCTCGTTGCTTTTCCCCCCTATTTCGAGAAAGTCCGAAGAGACTTGGCGCGTGCGCAGAAATGGCGGAGGTCGCACGAAAAAATTTTAGACAGTAGTAGAAAGTTACTACAGCCAATTAATCAAAGATAAATGTTTTAAAAACTTATTTTTTGGAGAAAATTGCAAGGTTTTCACTTACTGGTCAGTCTACCCTTTTTTGTATGCATGCGTGTGTGTATGTAAGGGGGGGGGATGAGGATGTGTACCGAATATATTGGTTGTGTGTGGCTTGAATGCCCTCTGCAAAAAATAAACTGTTTTTTTTTTGACAGTATAGTACTGGCAGCAGTGGTTCCAATTTAAAACTGTAAAATGCACAGTAATAGACTGTAAAACTGGCAATTTTACAGTTCATTATTGTAAAGCAGAAATTTTACAGCTTATTAATACAACTTATTATAACAACAACAGTTTATTATCACAAAATTAGCTGTTTTATACTGTAAAAACAACAGTATAATACTAGCACCAGAAGTTCCAGTTTAAAACTGTAAAATGCACAGTAATAAACTATAAAATTAGCAATTTTAGTTTTTTTTTCTGTAAAGCAGAAATTTTGCAGTTGATTCATGTAAAATTAACAATTTTACAGTTTATAAATGTAAAATTAGTGATTTTACAGTTTGTTACTGTAAAATTGTCTGTATTATACTGTAAAAACTACATCTTTTTTATTACAGTGCACGGATTTTTTGTGAATATTTGTGCGCGTGACTCGTGGAGTCGCCAATGGTGTACTAAAAAAACTCTCGGGTTCTGTGGAACACAGTTTAAAGACCCCTACATCAATTCAATGCACCAACAGCCCCTATTCCAAACGAAACTCCCTCTCAGACGCAAAATAGATAAGGGTACAGAAAAATTTATATTAAAATAGACCTGCCATTAAACAACCCGGATTTTGCCCTATTCATCCCCAAAAAACAAATTCCACATCTTCTATTGAAATAGTCAAGAGCTAAGCCCTATTCGGTCATTCATTCTCACCGGCCCACGCCCATCCACGAGATTCATATCGTCTGCAAAAAAAAAAAAAAAATCCGAATTCACAGTCCAGCCCTTTTGCAGCCGAAAATGGCACCTGGAAATTACAGACGTTATCTAATATATTTTATCCCTTTACGAAACGCAACACATTGCTAAGAATTGCTGCCACATTAAACTGTAAAAACATAAAAGAGCCGAGCGGTGGTGGAAGGGGGGGGGGAGAAGAAAAGGCGCTCTTGCCTTACATCACCGATCTCTAAATTTTATGGGATAGATCACCAAGATCATCACCTAGATGACCACTATTACCATTAGCACCGAAGCGATGATCTCTTCTTAGATATGAACGTGGTGGATTTCAGCCCTGAAGATTTATGTCCCTACTTTTTCTCGCTTTTTTCCGCTTGTCTTCTAGTTTTTTGATTGAAAGAACCATAGTATAGTTAGTATTAAATCAGTACGCTGCTTAACGCATTTTTTTCTGTTTGATCAATATTATTTTCTACACTAAAAAATGAATGTTGTTTTACAGTATAGTACAGCTAAGTTTATAGTAATGAATGGTAAAAAAGGCTAATTTTACAGTAAAAAACTGAAATTGCTATTTTTACAATACCATAAACTGTAAAATGGCTATTTTACGGTAATAAACTATAAAATCGCTAATTTTAGTTTATTACCGTGCATTTTACAGTTTAAAACTGGAACCTCTGCTGCCAGTATTATAATGTTGTTTTTACATTATAATACAGCTAAATTATACGGCAATGTACTGTAAAATTGCCAACTTTACAGTAAGAAACTAAAATTGCTAATTTTACAGTTTATTACTGTGCATTTTACAGTTTCAAATTGGAACCTTGGCTGTCAGTATTATACTGTAAAAATAACAGTACATTTTTGCAGTGCTGTTTAGCGCGATTTTTTTTCTGCGCTATCAATATTATTTTCTAATTGGTTCGATTTAGGGCTTCTTGAGGGCCCTTCGGGTGCATTTTAAGTTTCGAAAATGCGAAAAAAGCTAAAGAAAGAAAACATGAACCCAAGTAGCATCAACTCATCGGATTTTGCTAGGCCGATCATCGACCTCCTCGTAAACTGATCCCGTAACGCACGATGACATCGTACCGATCAGTATCCGAGCACGTTTTTCGATGAGCTACTTTTCTTCGGAAAGCGATATCCTTCCGATCAACTTTCCCAATGAAAATAAGTCGAGTATCCAAAATTGATCCTAAATTCATCGACACGAGATTGCACTGCTCGTAAATTGCTCCGAATCTCATCGTATTTCGAGCAAAACTCATCGGATTTTACTGCTCGGATTCTGTTTGGCCGATGAGACATATTGGGGCAATTCCAGATGAGAACTCATCGAATCCGATCATCGGCGATGAGATCACCGGCGATCCGATCAACGGCGGTTTCGATGAATGGCCGATCATCGGCAGATGAGATTATGCTGCTAGGGAATCGTATTTTAAATTGAAATTAAACACCGTGGAAAGTACAGGGAGGTTTTATTTTGTGAAGCTTTACATTTGAATATATTTTAATATACAAAATGTTTTTTATTCAATTTTTTTTCAAACGGTGCACGTCTCCTTACTCGGTTCATCATTTTTTAAACCTCAGACAGAGATTTTTTTCCTTTGAATTGAGTCTTTACTGTTTTCGTATCTTTTACTCTTGTAAATGGATTTTTACTCTAAAAAATGTCAAGGACTACTTCCACACCTTGAAAAAAAACTTTAGCTATATATCTGATTTCATCATTAAAGCGTGAAAAGCTTTACTTTCCAGCAAAATGTTGCTTTTGTGATCAAGAAAACGAAACGTTGAAATTTGCAGAAAGTCAGCAACTTTGATCCGATACGGTTAAATTTACGTCCTTGCAATTTTTTTAGTATATGTGACTTTTAAAAAAGTTTTCAAAAAAGGAACTAATAAGCTCAGTAATACACTCTTTCAGCAACGATATAAAATAAGGCTTCTACTCTTTGTTATACAAAAAAATCGCAAGATTGTGAACAACTCATTGCATTATTCAATAATTCTGAAGTTATTTGGGAGTTTTGAATTTGTTCCATGAAGTAAAAAAAAAGTATTGTAATCTTCTGAGGTTGTGAAGTACAAAAAGTGGAGTTTTTTAACCAACTAGAAATTTGATGTTTCTGTATTAAATTTTACACACTACTTAAGCAAAAATATTTCAGTTTTCTTCCCATTTAAGACGTGCCTAAACTTTGGAGAACATTGCATGACAGCTTTGAATCAGGCAGAAAACATTTTGCAATAGTTTCAATAATTATCTTTTCTTTTTCAAATATTCTATAGCTAAAAAATAGTTTAAGTGTGTTTCTTTGGTTTTATTGCAACAAATACAATACAAAACTTATAATATCAGTTTGGCATTTTCAAATAAAAAACGACCTAAAGTTGTCGCAAATGATTGTACTGGCGTTGAAAAAGAATTCTACTAGGGTTGAAATAGAATTCACATAGGTGGAGTTTTAAATTTTTTAAAAAATCCAAAAAGCTCAAAATTCCAATTTTTTGTCACAAAATAGCCATTTTCTTTCAGTTTTGAATAGATAGAGAATAGAGATAAGCCTTTAAGCATAGAAATTGATAAAATTTAACGCATTTAAATATGAGTATTTTCCAACAAAGATTACGATTAACAATGAATTATCAATTTAAAGCTCTCCTATTTCATTTTAGCGTGAAATAAGTTAAAAACAATTACAAGTCATGTTCTAATTAACTTGGAACATTGGCACAAATATTGTATGATGCAGAAAAATTAGAGATAACCCGGGCAATGTCGTGTAATAAGCTAGTCTGCTATAAAAAAATCCTTACAAAGGAATAAAAAACAAAAACGTTAACTATATTTCAATTGTCCCGTGAAGCAAAGTGTTAGGGGCAAAGCAATACAAAAGCAAAGTGGTAAGGGTATAACTTTTTTTTTTGCATACTTGTTACTATCTAATACCAAACCAGGAACACCACTTTCTGAAAGTTTATTACGCGGTGTTTTAGAAAACAGAAAACAACAGGATTCGTCTGAGTTAATAATAATTTTATATTAAAGTTAGGCATAAATTTGCAAGAATATTGCATTTTGAAGTTGCACTGAACGAACGAACCCACTTTTTCAGCTCATTTTGCTTTATCACCCGGCGCTGAGCAGAAAATATTTCCGATTTTTATTTGGAGTGGATTATAAGTGTTTATAAGTATTTCTGCGTACCCCCTCATTTTCTTCTCCGATTACTTTATATTTACGTTTCTAAACTGAAGTATTTCAAGATGCTCACATTTATTATTATTATTATTATTATGATTAATGATCATTATTATTATTATTATTATTATTATCCTACATTTTCATATCTAGCACGTTTTTAGTTTAAGGTAACATTTTTTAAATTTTCATTCGAATGTTTACAGCTCATAATGTGCTAAGGATGAAGCGATAAACGCATTTATAGATCGCTCTTAACGTTTTCCACGCATTATTGCATGTTTTCCGTTAATGTTAATAAGTATATGCTTACTGTCTACATTTTTTTCGTGCGACCTCCGCCGCATCTGCGCACGCGCCAAGTCTCTTCGGACTTTCTCGAAATAGGGGGGAAAAGCAACGAGGAAGTAGTAAGCGAACAAAAGCTGAAGGCATCGGGAAGTGCGCATCCTAAACCTGTCTCCCCTTTTTCAGGTGGAAGCGTCCGTGGCTCCCAGGCGCACAATACGCAAACAGACAGTACGTCTGTTTTAAAAAAAATAAAGATTAAAAAGAAAAACATTCTTTTATAAGGATTTACGAAACTATGACTTTTAGTCTTAGACATTAGAGTTTTTATACCTCGTAATAGATATTTAAAAAAAAAGAGAGAGAAGAAGCAAAAAAAGTGTTATGCAGGCGGAACAAACAAAAGCTCCTCGAATTATCAAAAAAATAATTATTATTATTATATTAACAATAAAACAATTATTTTAATACCCACTTAGCCAATTCTATGTGTCGCAGTTAAACATAAAAGATGTTTCTTGGTTACACAATCAAGTTTAATTTTAAACTGTTAATTTATTTATAAGAGTACTTTTTTGTTTCTGTTTTATTAATTTATTCATTAATTTATTCAATTTAAAGGATGAGTAATTACTTTTCAAATTACAAGATTAAAAATTTTATCTTTGAAAACATACTACTAATTGAAGTTTCTGCCCCGCTATAAGTTTTTTATGCCCAGTATAAAATTTTGTTTCAGTTTCAGATACACTGAATATAATAGCAGAAAGTTTACGAAACTTCTCTGTACAGCTATCGAATAGTACTTGCTAATATGACAGAAACAAAAGTTTAGAAATTTTTGAAATGATGAAGCCTTTTTTTTTCTCTCTTTTAATCGTTCATTAGTGAATAACGTAATAGCTGTGACCAGAACATGTGTTTAAAAGGAAGGAAAAGACTGGATGTTAGCAGTGCAGTGCCATCTAGCGATTTGCTTTCGAAAAATTTCAAACTTCAAAGGATTCGCGTAACTAACGATCATAGTTTGAGGTGTATCGGTCTTCGTATTGACAAAATCAAAAATACTAAAATATGCATAGTCAGCCCGGGAACAGTTTTTTGCAATTCCTGGAAAACGCCGATGTAGATGAACTCAAAAACCAAAACCTTATTTAAATACAAATTTTACCAAAATCAAAGAGCCGTTTTCGAGATCCGAAATATATATATATAGATATATGAATTGCTCGTTTAAAGATATTTGATATATAAAGATGATGGACTCTGTTTGTTTGTTTGTTTGTTTGTAACCATGGCTAGAAGCCCCCACAGCAACTACAGACCTGAAACTTAGCACAAAATTCGAACATATCTTCGTGATCTGCACCTCGAACGCCGAAATCCAAATTTCGAATTAGTTATTTTTAAATCAAATAATTAGTCTCATTTTTGGTGTATTCTGCATAATAGAGGGAGGAAACTTTAACCCACCCCCTAACATTATGCATCGCTGGAAAGGGGGGGGGGTTCTGAAAAAGAAAAGTTTTGTACATTTCTCTCCGTCAATTAGAGCAGGAGATATTAATTACTCAAGTTTAGTCAATTTTCCAGGTTTAACTCTATATGCAAAACTGAAACACTAGCTCCATTTTCCATCACGCACACTGCTCTTTCGTCCCTGAAGTTAGATAGTGGTTTAAATTTGTGATGAAGCCTTGTAAATTGACTAAATTTGAGTAATTAAAATCTCCTGTTTCGAAATTAACGTAACGTCTTTTTGATTTATTTGGAGAATTGTTTTAAACTTTAACAGAACTTTTAGTGGAATTGAAAAGGTTGTGAAGCACATTTGAATTAAAGAATAAAATAATTTTACTCCAGAGGGTTAGGGTGAATTTAAATTCATTCAGTTGATTTCCTTTACATTTATTGCAGGGGCATCGCCGTGCGGGTACTGCTAGTTTCATATAAAACAAAGTCAAAAACTACGGCGTCTTGCCCCAATCTACCTTGTAAGAAATTTCTTTTCACTAATTGTCACATCAGGACTAAATATGTTTCAACTTCCAAACAATGAAATCCCACTTCAAAACTTATCCATCTTAGATTCCGCTGTCGAACGAAACCCTACAAGAAATAAAATATTTAACAGCAACACTTCCCGAAGATGCATGACCCTTTCGTACGCCAACTTCAATAACTCATTCCAAAGGTCAAACGCGCAAGGAAGAAAGACTCTGAACACGCGCATGCGACTGACATCTGCAGAAATGATGAATCATTGTTAATTTGGAGTCTTCTTCTTCTGAGTCGGGCCTCCGAGCTTCTTATCTAAAAAGATGCTTTGCACGGATTGGAGTGATAAGAAAATAGATCGATCCTCCACTCTCATCCGAAAGTGAAGAGTTATCTCGGAAGATAGCTTTTGGAGAAATTGATTTATCAATCACCGCTCGATGTGTGCTTTTTATTCGAGGTCATTTTTAATGTGATTCCGGAGCAAGAGTTCGGAACTGCACATACCACACTGTAAAAAACAAATGTTGCTTTTACAGTATAATACAGATAATTTTATAGTAATTTTACAGTAATAAACTAAAATTGCTAATTTTATAGTAGTAAACTGTAAAAGTGCAAGTTTACAGTCATAAACTAAAATTGCAAGTTCTACTGTTTATTACTGTACATTTTAGAGTTTTAAACTAAACCTCTGCTACGAGCATTATACTGTTGTTTTTACAGTATAATACAGCTAATGTTATGGTAATAAACTGTAAAAATTTCTAATTTTACAGTAATAAACCGTAAAATTGCTAGTTTTACAGTAATAAACTGTAAAATAGCGATTTTTACAGTAGTAAACTATAAAGTTGCAAGTTTACAGTTATAAACTGTAAAATTGCTAGTTCTACTGTTTATTCTGTGCATTTTACGGTTTTAGAACCTAACCTCTGCTACCAGTATTATGTACTGTTGTTTTTACAGTATAATACAACTAATTTTATGGTAAATTTCTTAATTTTACAGTAATAAACTGAAAAACTGCTGGTTGTATAGAAAAAAATCTGGTATGGACCCCACACTACTTCCTTTTACGTGTAAATTTCTTAGTAGTTGCCTTCAGTGTTAAAAAAGTGCTTGGAGTGAGCAAGGTAACAATTCAAATATTTACTTCCCTAATCTACCACGAAACAATGCAAAAAATATTTTACAATGGTTATTTTTCTAAATATTGCTGATTTTAATATCATTTAGTGAATTTTTCGCAAAATATCGCCAATAGCGCCAAGTTGAACCCAAATTAAAAAAATAATTTTTTCGCCAAATTTGTCGCCAACTTGGCGATATGTCGCCAACTTGGCGTCAAACACTTGGCGACCAAAAGCTTGGCGACATGTCGCCAAGTAGTGGCGCCAGTTCATATCACTTGAGTCTGTATTGAAATTAACATTGATTTACCCCAAAAAAGGGGTAAAAGACCCCTTTGGGAACATTCGAATGCAATCACAAGAGGAGGTGCACAACTAGACCCCCCTCAGAGCCTACATACCAAGCTAGAAGTTTCTACGGCATATAGTTTTTGAGTTATGCGAACCACATCCGCACATACGTACATACAGACGTCACGAGAAAACTCGTCGTAATTTACTCGGGGGTGGTCGAAATTGATTTTTCGGCTGTTTGTATGTTGTTAGGTACATATGCACGTGCTGACAGGTCGAAAAAACTACGCGACATTCATTCAGGGGTGAGCAAAGTCAAAATTTAGACCGAAATTTGAGTGAAATTTTTTTCGTGATCACAATACTTCCTTTACTACGTAAAAGGAAGTAAAAACTGAAATAGCTAATTTTAGTTTATTACTGCGCTTTTACAGTTTTAAACTGGAACCTCTGCTGCCATATATGCTGTTAAAACAACAGTTTATTTTTGCAATGCATTTTTGAGTTTTCTGAAAAAATAAAAGCTATTGTAATCAACTTATTCAATATAATGAAGGAATGGATGAACTATTAAAAAAAAAAAAACAGTTGACGCATTTATATTTAACCACTTTAAAACCGGGAGTTTGCATTTTTGAGGATTATAGAGATTAAAAAAAAAGTAGCATCCACATTTCGACATCTCTGAGTCGTTACCGTTAGTTATCAATTGTTATTGCGTAATATTCCACGTCTACGACCTTGCCCTTGTCATCTACCTGCGTTTTCAGACTTTAAAATTCAGTTCCGGGTCCTGAAAATCCCACAATATGAAACTCTAGTGGCTTGTGCCACCTAGACTTTTGTTTGAACCCCCACTATACTCGGTTACTTTAAAATAGGCGTATCAAGTTTGGAAATTTTGCGTCGTCTCCATGGTAACCGTAACAAAGAAAACAGCTCCACTCTTTTCTTTATGCACAGCTGTTGAGGCATTTCATTTATTTTACGTTTATCGGAATTAGGCAAACGCTTTTATTTATATCCTCATGTCTTGGTTATTTCTCAACGTGTTCCAACAAATGCAGTCATACATTACCACAGCAAAAATTACTAAGAAAATATTGTACTTCAGAAACGTTGATTTTTCAATTTTAGAATAATAGTTTACGCATAAAGCAATTTTAACCGTTTGTATTTAACACTTTCCGGTCTAAGCCCGAGCTCAGCTCGGGGTCAAGTTTGAGCTACTGTGGCTATGAAAATACGGTTTTTTTTCGTTTCAATCCTTTTTAGATATTATTTATGGACCTTTTACTTTCTTAAAAAAATATAGATGGCACCACCAATCAGAATTACCTGCAGGAGACGCTTTTGAATCGAGGCTTATACGAGTTAGTGCAAGCGTGTGACAGTGCAAATCCATGTTTCGAAATGTACCATACCAAAGCAAATTTTACAAAATAATGTGTACTTGAAAATTAAATCTTTTTTTAAATATTTGTTCAAGATTTGGATAAGTTTTTAATTAAATTTGTGCATATTTTCATGGTCAAAAATGATATTTTCCTATGCGGAACTTTTTTTCTAGTTCCAAACATGCATTTTTCGACAATTTCCTACTAAATATTAACTGTTGTTTCACTTAAATAGGTCTTTCATCATGAAAGAAAACATTTTGAAGTATTTAATAAAATTAAAATTACCATCATTAACTTTTTCCAAGTATTTTTTAAAAAATCACGAATAGCGACAAAAAAACCCATCAGTCTGGAGGGAGATGCGCGGTCGAAAAGGCTCAGACCTGAAAGTGTTAACCATTGTTGCAAAAGCTAAGTGGGGAAAAGTCCACAGCGCCGTAACTATGACAACCATCACGGGAAAAGTGAGGAGAGTGTTAAATTAATTTTACTTTGAGCCGCCTCCTCTAATTACGAATGGTATAACCAACCAACAACTGTCCAAGCATCTGCACGACTTCACTGAGGAATCGCATGAAAAGGTAAAACGTTGTAGCGCTAGCGGCACTCCCTGAAGGGTGCCACTGGACTCCCTATGGCACCCTTCATAGGGTTCCGCTGGAGCTACAACGTTGCACCCTTTCAGGTACCTTGTGGAACCTGCAGTTTTAACAGTGTACTGCAAGTAAATCGATGCTTTTTGCTTAATCTCTCAGTAAGTAGACATCCGAATTTCATTCTCTACCGCTAAAGCGTCGTTTCTGACATCAAACTCAGAATTAGCATACTCTAGAGTTTTAAAAGTGAAGAAAGAAATGCATTTTTAACTCCTCTCTTCTATTTTCTGTAAAAAAAAATATCTTTGACTTTTATTTTATAAAAAACTTTCAATGTCCTGTAATTGTTTTGAGCAGTGTAGTTGCAGGCTTTTATTGAGGAATTACTGCCCGATGCAACTGCACTTCCAGTAGGAACATAGGAGCAGTAATTACAAAACTGCAATTTTGGAAAACGAACGAAACTCTTTTTTAATCCTTGAATTTAATTTTTCATATGACATAAGGGTAAGTTTTTACGATTGCTGCGAATCAACACATTTTACTCGCTCCCAATTTATTGGAAAAGAGCCAGAAGTACAGAAATTGCATTTAATGAAACCTCACATAGGGTAAAAGCACCAGTAGTTGGCCATTTAAGAGATTTTTTGTTGATCTTGGCTAACCTAGAACTTTCAGCTATCAATACAGCAACAAAAGCAAGGTAGAACTTTAGAATGAACCTTTCTGATAGTGAATCACCTATTTATTTCAGAAATTAGAAAAAAAAATGTTAAAATCCAAGCTGTTGTCAACACTAGTAAATGCTCCAGTAGTCGGCCGCAGAATCGTCTTAGCTGAAAAATAAGCAGAATCGGAATCTTGGATGACGAGCACACCATTCAAAATGAAATGACTCATTACTAATTCAAAAAAAGTACCCAAAACTTCACTGCCACTGATTGATGATTGAGGATAGGTACATGAATGTGTACGAATGCGTCATATCTAATTTTGAATTAAAAATGTACTATTTATGAGGAGTTTTATGTCATTGTGGCCGACTACTGGAGACTGGCCGACTACTGGAGCACTTACCCTATATTATTTAAGATAAAAAAGGCCTCCTAGACTCTAGAAAAAAAATGGGACTTCAATTCAAAATGTTTATACACTGAAGTGACAAAAGTCATGGGATAGCAATATGCAAATTTTCAGATGGCAGTAGCATCGCATAGAACAGGTATAAATGCGCAGTGCTTTTACAGAGCTTTCATTTCTGTTCAAGTTATTCATGTGAAGAGGTTTTAACGTGATGATGACCGCACGACGTGAATTAACAGACTTTGAACGCGGAATGTTAGTTGGAGCTAGACGCATGGGTCATGCCATTTCGGAAATCGTTAGAGAATTCAACATTCCCAGATCCACTGTGTCAAGAGTGTGCCGAAAGTATGAAATTTCAGGCATAACATCCCACCATGGACAGCGCAGTGGTCGACCGCCTGCACTTAAAGATCGAGACCGGCGACGTCTGCAAAGAGTCGTAAATTCTAACAGACAAGCAACACTGCGTCAAATCACCGTAGAAATCAATGTGGGACGTACAATGGACGTGTCTGCTAGAACTGTGCGGAGAAATTTGGATTTCTTGGGCTATTCCAGCAGAAGACCGACTCGAGTGCCTTTACTGACAGAACGACATCGCTTGCAGCGACTCTCATGGGCACGTGAGCATATCGGTTGGTCCCTAGATGAATGGAAAACCGTGGCCTGGTCCGATGAGTCACGATTTCAGCTGGTAAGAGCCGATGGTAGGGTTCGAGTGTGGCGCAGACCCCACGAAGCCATGGACCCAAACTGTCAGCAAGGCACTGTTCAAGCTGGTGGTGGCTCCGTAATGGTGTGGGCTGTTTTTTCATGGCATGGACTTGGTCCTCTAGTGCGACTGGACCGAACATTGACTGGAAATGCTTATGTGCAGCTACTTGGAGATCACTTGCAGCCATTCATGGACTTCATGTACCCAAACAACGATGGGATTTTTATGGATGACAATGCGCCATGTCACCGGGCCACAACTGTTCGCAATTGGTTTGAAGAAAATTCTGGACAATTCCAACGAATGATTTGGCCACCTAGATCGCCCGACATGAATCCCATTGAGCATTTATGGGACACCATCGAGAGGTCTGTTCGTGCCCAAAATCCTGCCCCATCAACGCTTTCACAATTATGGACGTCTATCGAGACAGCATGGCTCAATATTCCTGCAGAAGACTTCCAACGACTTGTTGAGTCCATGCCACGTCGAGTTGTTGCACTTCGCCGGGCAAAAGGAGGGCCGATACGATATTAAGAGGTATCCCATGACTTTTGTCACTTCAGTGTATAATTCTGCGGAAAGAGTACTCTTTGCATCTGGAAGACAGTTCCTTATATGTCAATTAACACCAAATTTTATTGACTTTTTTTTTCGTACTTGGGGCAATATACAAGAGACACACACAAAATTGTGTGTATGTAAATAAAGTGTCGTAAAAATAATTCGTAGAAACATTCGTAGCATTTTAGTAAATAGTTATACATTGCATCAAAATGTACATTTACTTATATTTATAACACTTTCACAGTATAGCAAATTTGTGGAAAAGTTGACAAATGTATGTCGGGGCAGGGGCCAAAAAATGGCATTACACCTGTACATATATATATTTTTTTTTTATGAATTTTAAATACAAAATAAGATTGATCCATATTATGTAACTTCATGTGAATATTTTAAGCAAAACATATCACTAAGTAATCAAAATAATGTTTTAATGAGAGATAGCACTAGTACACAAATGTCAACGAATTAAAAATGTAACCTATATGTTTTATAATGTTTTGTTTTTTTCCTTTTTTTAATTGAAATAAGTAAATACTTCATTTAACGTTTTTACATTACTTATGCTCATGTGAGTTTTCAAATGCAAATTTGAACAAGAATTTCATATTTGCTTTTACTGTAACATTTTTCTTTCTTTCTATTGAACTACCCAACCTAAATGAAAAAAGTCGTAAACATATTAACAAGATTTTTAAAAAAAGAAAGTGTAACGAAGAATAAAATTCTGATTTTTCTGTAAGGCAAATTACAAATTAGAAAAAAAATTGAAATTTACTTTAAAGGTAATTAATAGATAAGCTTTCATTACAGATTCAATTTAATTATTTTTATGCTAATTACATTTTTACTTTGAGATTCTTTTATAAAAACGCTGTAAAAAAACGAATGAAAAACAAGTTTTCCAAACCATGAGTCACATTCAAATATAAAATGCATAGTTATCTTTTTTTTTTGTCATAGAAAAGAAAGCAAATAAATAACTTAATTATTTTCCATAGTAGATTTTCCTTGACTTTTTCTACCTTTTTTTCTTCCAGAAATTGAATTTTTGAAATTATTATTAATTGACTGAAATATTTAATATTTTCCTTTCACTAAAAAACTACTGCCAAATAATAAATGTAGTTTTTCTTCAACTAACAATGAAACGTTTACCTTTTTAAATAAAATCTGAATAAAATATTTCTGAGAACGTGTTTTTGATCGACATCTTCAAAAAGATTTTGACTTTTTTAATCCAAAATAACAAAGAAATAAACGGACACCTGTGAATCTTTTGATCAAATAAAGTTAATTAGATTTTGCATAAAAGCAGATACGAGGAAAGTTAATGATATTTTTTCTTCACTATATTAACTCTAATACATTATGCATGAAAGGTTTTTCTTTTCTTTAAAGTCATTCCTTTATTAAAATTTCGGGATTGTCTTGAGGTCGTAAGAATTAATACTTTAATCAAATGCTTCACTTATTTTTTTTAATTGATGTTTTTTCGAAAAAAAATATGGTAATAGAGCTTACTCTGAGATTGTGGCATTTTAAACTTTAAGATACTCCAATGCAGTTGAACCTCATTAATTCGAATTTGCTTAAAACGAATTACTGGGAAGACGCACTGTATTTACGGTTCTGGTCCTACTGTATTTACACATAACGCTACTTTTTGTTTTCCGGATAACACGAATTAATTTAAAACTCCCTTTGAGTTCGTTTAAACATGGTTTGGCGATGTTTCATCAAATATTTACACACATTACGAAATTTTGTTTTCTACACAATTTAAGTTTTTCGAAACATATTTGTTACGAATGTGTAATCTGGTTGGTTGGTTGGTTGGTTGGTTGGTTGGTCGGTCGGTCGGTCGGTCGGTCGATCGGTCGGTCGGTCGATCGGTTGGTTCTTAAGAGATTAAAGTAGTTAACGCTACCCGACTCAAGGCAGCAGTGGTACTGCTTCAGTTTTTAACAGAGCACTATCAAGTTGGAAGTCCGATTTAGCACATATACACATGCCATAAGACCCGTTTACAAGATAAGCTACCATTCATAACAACACACTCACACCAAGAAAGAACAATTACATGAGAGAGAGAAAGTGCATCCATGGTCGATCCTGGAACCTCCCCATTCGCAGCTCAGAGCTCTGTGATAACTAGACAAGATGGCCGGCATGTATAACCTAAACTTACAAAAAAAAAATTGCATTGTTTCCAGAATTTTCGACAAAACATGTTCAAAATAGAAAGCTGAAAATATTGAATACAAACACACAGTTTGAACTAAACGCAATATACCGACAGCCCATACTGCTTAACAATTTCAACTCTTTGTCTAGTTCAAAAAAAAAAAAATGTCCAGCTTTCCAAGCATTTTTTATGTGCCGAATTTATCGCTCAGAAATCATTTTTAAAACAGCCTGCCGAACGGAATTGAATTAAAACGCACGAAAGTTAACATTCATATGCATGCGCCATTAATGACGTGTCCAACGCTACCGTTCCTCCGGTTGTGAGATGCGAACACGACTGTCACAATAGATTTCTTCTTTTATAAATGGCAACATTAGGCGTGATTTACGATGCAAACGCATTAAACGATCGTCGAATATGCGATAGATAACGGCTCTGCGAATGTGCCGATGAAGATGTGCGAAATGGCGTGGAGAGTTTTAGACTGATGATTTCTGGAGAGTTGCTTTTATTTTGTTCCTGACCATATTTATCTTTTTGGATTCGATACGAAAGAATTGGACAGTCACTGAAGAGCCAAATGGTTTCTCTGGGAAATGATTGTTTGTTGCGTGCTCTGAAGAATATGGGAGCACGCGAAATACATTAAATAGTTGGAGGGGGAGAGTTAATAGTTAAGGAAGGAAAGAAGTATTAGGTAAATTTGGAATAACGGAGGAATTGAGTGTTTAAAGTCGTTATGGGAAATGAAAGTTTCTTATCTGTAAATTATTGAATGATAATAATATTAATGATTCATTTTAGTTTTATATTTATTTAGCACTTTCTACATAGCCCAAAGCATATCATTGATGTATAAAACTGCAAGGATGTTGCTCCCTTATAACTTCGTGCAATGTCTCAGCTGACAAGGGAATCGCCCTGGCTGTATTTGCTCCATTAAGTTAGAAAATTGATGATCGTTTATGGTTTTAAAATTAATAGTTAATTTCAGAATTGAAAAAACTAAGTCATATGCTCGCAATTTTGTATTGCAAAAATTAAGTTTCTTTAGGAGATCAAAATTGCATACATCATTCACCAAGATCAATTGTCGCCCTGAGATTCAGAGTATCTTCAAAGGGTTTAGAAATTTTACAAAACGAAATGCTTTTCTTCACGTTATAAATTTGTACTTTTTTTCCCTTGTGAAAAAGAAATTGAGAAAAGCAAAGAGCTAACATTGAAAAGCTATTCTTGAACTAGATGCTGCACAAAAACAGATGAAATCAAAGCACTGGTAACTTTTAAAACAGGAAAGATTAAAAGAAAGGAAACTAAAGAAATAAAGGGTTCATTTTGTTTAACAGTAGTAATATTTGTACTGTTACAGCAATCTGGCTTAAACTGATGCAGTCAATAAAATTTATTTATCTCCTTCTGTCTGTAGTATCATCTATATTTTGTACGAAAAGAACTTGTGCGTTTGCGCAATTGTCAGAATAAGAAAGATTGACGAGTTAGATAGAAAACAAAATTAGCGAACATTTTCCTTTGATCAGTTTGTTGCGGCGGTAAATTTAGAGGAGTGCAGCACTCGAATGCTACAGTCCTTGCAACCTAGACATGACAAAGAGTTTTCACTTCCTTTTACGTAGTAAAAGAAGTATTGTGATTTGTGTGAAAAAAAATTTACTCTAATTTTGGTCTAAATTTTGATTTTGCTCACCCCAGAATAAATGTTGAGCACCTGTCAGCACGTGCTTTTTTCAACCTGTCAGCACGTGCATATGTACCTACCAACATATAACCCGCCAAAAAATCATTTTCAACTACCCCCGAGACGACGAGTTTTCTCGTGACGTCTGTATGTGCGTATGTATGTATGTCACATAACTCAAAAACTACATGCCGTAGAAGCTTCTAGTTTGGTATGTAGGCTCTGAGGGGAGTTCAGTTGTGCACCTCCCCTTAGGGTTGCATTCGAATGCTCCCAAGGGGTTGTTTTGCCCCTTTTTGTGCTTAAATCACTGTTAATTTCAGTGCAGACGAGTGATATGAATTGGCGCAACCACTTGGCGAAATACCGCCAAGCTTTTGATCGCCGTTTGACGCCGACTTAGCAACATATCGCTAAGTTGGTGAAAAATTTGGCGAAAAAAACTATTTTTTGAATTTAAGTTCAATTTGGCGCTATTGGCGATATTTCGCGAAAAATCCACTGAATGATGTTAAAATCGGCGATATTTAGAAAATTAATCATTGTAAAACATTTTTTTGCATCGTTTCGTGGCAAACTAGAGGTGTAAATGTTTGAACTGTTATCTTGCACACGCCTAGCACTAGTTTAACACGTAAGGCAACTACTAAGAAATTTACAAGTAAAAGGAAGTAGTGTGGCTTCCATACCACAATTTTTTTTTATTTAATTTATTATAAATTTAAAAAAACATTTTATAAATAAATACATAAGTTATATATAAAATTCTAAACAAAAAGCATAATTTACCGAAAAAATATTCCAAAAATCGTAAATTGACCAATATGGCAGCAGTATTAAATCATATCAATAGCAATTATTAGTAATAAAATCCTGATGTGAGCAATAGGAGGGAGTGTAAAAGGAGGAAGGTAGAAGTTTTATTAAAAACTCACAATTCTGTAAGTTTCGTTTCTACATTAAAATATAAGAGCGCCTCTCTAATTCTAAGAGTTGAGCTGCAAGCAGTATGGTGGGGAAAAGCTTTTAACCCCTTCCAGGCTCATTTTATTTCGGGATTACGGATAAAAAATGTAGTTTTTTATGCTTATTTTCATACATACATATCTTTTTAAACAAAATAGCATCATTCGCATGCAACATTTCCTACAAATAAATGTAAAAATATCTATTTAAATAAATGAGTAATTTCGGGATTACGGATCAAAAAATGTCATTTTTTATGCTTATTTTCATACATACATATCTTTTTAAACATAATAGCATCATTCGCATGCAACATTTCCTAAAAATAAATGTAAAAATATCTATTTAAATAAATGAGTAATAAATGAGTATTTACTTGTAAAGTTGGCTTTCTGTATGGCAGAAATCATTATACTTTGGAGTTGGCGCCTACTCTGATCTTAAATCTACAGCTCAAAACACTGTATAGTTATGTTATCTAGTAGGAACAACAGTAAATAAAAGCATCCGAAACTATAAAAGGACATGTGAAATAATTCGGGAAAGATTGGTTGTGCAGTGTTAATTTTCAAAGTGCCCGAGCTACACTCGGGATGAGCCAGAATGGAACATTTCCCTTGCCCGAGTCCAGCTCGGGAAAAGCCGGGAAGAGATTAAGAAAGGAATGCTAAATTTAAAAGTTATACTTTCACAGAAGTATAAAGGATTTTTCACAAGTGAAAAAAACATACTGCTTTGAAAACGCTCTGCCATGTAACAAATTTCAACAAGAAAATGTGCTTTATACTATATTAAAGTGGAACAAACTATTTTTTTAATTGTATAAGTTGAACAGACGAAATAATATATTGCTACAGTCGACTTTTTCTAATTCGAATCCGCTTAAGAAGATTTTCTAGCTGATGTACAAAGAAACGGATCGCCTTACTTTACCAGGAAAAATGTTTTAAGCATTTTAAGAAAAGGGAAAATCAATTTTAAATTTAACATTTGAATACTTTTATTTTGCTCAAATATGAACAAATACAATTCTTCATTAAGTTCACCGGCAAGAAACTAATATAATCAGCAATTGCTTTTATACTGTAAGTTATTTTGGGTCATTCCATAGAAAGTGGGACATGCAAGTCATTTTTCAAAATATATTTTTTTGGATAATTTTTATTTCATTTTGACAAAAATATGGTAAATTCTATTGGCAACAGTGTTTTTTTTTTTCAGAGAGCTTAAGTTAATCACTAGAAAAAAAAGTAATATTGAAAGAATTTTTGTGAGAAACCTGAGATTTTGTGACCTGAGTTACCAACGATTTGTAACTTGAGTTACTGAGTGATTAATTAATGAAAAAAACTCTATGTAGTTGTTTACATTCAAATGTAAATTTTAAAGTAGTTTAGAATCTATAGATTTATGAACAATATTTTTTATCGATCAAAAATTTTAACAAAAGCAGAATTTAAAGCTCCTAGTAAGCTAAGTATGTCAGATGTCTGTTTTAGGTAACCTGAGTTACCAAAAGAAATTAATTTTTTGGTTAATAATTATTTTATGTATTAACATATTTTGCATTTCCTAAATAAGTTAAAAGTAGTTTAAAATATAAAAAAATCAGTAACATTTCCAAAACATTTTTTTCCCCTTTGAATAAGTGTTAAACCAGGCACAAGTGTATGAAATGACACCTGAGTTACCATGGAATGACCCATTTACATAAATTACAAATTTTATAAAACAATAATATAATTAATTCACCAATCTCAAATCTTTGTAACCGCATTCGTTTCATTTTACAGAAAATTTAGCATTTAAAATGTCTGAAAATATTTGCGTTCATAAATATCATGCCACTTATTAAATAGATGTATAACAGGAAATTCTTCAACATATGAGAAAATCATGGATAAGTTAATCTCGTCAAGTGTTCCTTTGAGTCGTTTTCGCTAAGGATTAATTTTTAATGAACTTAATTTACCGTCAAATTACCTGTCGTCACCAACATTTCTGAAGAGTTTAACCGCCAGCATCTATCAACTTAACGTGACGTGTATAATAATTCGCCACCGTTTTTCCAATTCTTTAAGGATGTGCTTAAAAGTGATTTTTCAGAATGGAATAATCACGTGGAATAATTTTTTTTTAGCTTCACGAGACATTGAACAAGCCGAGATTTGATAAGTACTATCAAAACTGTTTATAACGGGAATTCAAACATGGCTTACTGTTTTATTTATCTTCATATACAGGGTGTCCACTCCTTTCGTGGCCCAATAGCTAATTTCTAAACCGTTAGAGATAAGCATATAGTTTATTTTTAAAAAATCTCTAAATTACGAAAAGAATTTTGGCTACGAAATGTTTTTCAAAAAAATCTAATTTTGAAAGAGTTACGAAATTTAAATTTTTATACAGCCCCCCAGTCCTATCAATCATATTCAGTAAAACATTGATGACACTGTAACGTTTAAAACTTTAAAAAAATCACTGTTCTACGACAAAATTTGACCGAGTTATGACGTTTTGAAAAATTAAGATTTTGCATTATTTCATGACGTCATCGAGAGATCGCTTAAGGGACCGTATGCGAAATCCTTCAATATCTTGATTTTTCAAAACGTTATAACTCGGTCAATTTTTGTCGTAGAAGAGTGATTTTTTTTTAGTTTTAAACGTTACAGTGTCAAGAATGTTTTACTAAATATGATTGATAGGACTGGGGGGCTGTATAAAAATTTAAGTTTCGTAACTCTTTCAAAATTTGATTTTATTTTGAAAAACATTTCGTAGTCAAATTCCTTTCGTAATTTAGAGATTTTTTCCTAAATAAACTATATGCTTATCTCTAACGGTTTAGAAATTAGCTATTGGGCCACGATAGGAGTGGACACCCTGTAGATAAAACACAAACCATAAAATATGTGTGTCCTGAGTAAACTCAGAAACTACCCGACCTATTTCGTTCCAATTTTTACAGCTGGTGCAGGCTAGCTCAGAAAGGTTGTTAGAATAGGTCGGAAAAAATTCAATGAATAATTCTTTTTTTATTCGAAATCTAAATTTTTGACCCTAAAATAGCTCTGCCTAGAGAAATAATTATCGCATCGTCTTGATCTTGGTCTCATTGGAAAGATTACGAAAAATCCTAACAGAACATTTTCTACCCACGCTGCCGTGAAGGGGATGTTGAAAAAACACGTGGAAACGACTTGTACAATTCAACTTCGCAGAGATGGTCTATGACTCCTCCTTTTTTCAGGATTGTCCATTTTTAGGAAGGGGTGATACGCAGATGAAAATTGAGGAATGGGATTCACAATTGATGGGGGAATTTGAATGGGTAGAAATTCTACCTATTTTAAGGAATGGACTCGTTTTCTCATTTGATTGACACCGGCCATCTCGTCGCGATTGAATTATACCAAGCGTTGCTTCCGCTTTAAGTTTATGAAAATCAAATTTTAATTGCCGTTGCCATTTTGTTCAAACGTAGAAAGATTGATTTCGACATTTCAATACGAAGTGAACTCAGCCAAGGCTTAACGCGATCTTTGCAGTTTTCGGGGTTATGCTTAAATGTTTTGGAGGGAAAAACATCACTCTTTCTCCATTTTTGTTTTAACTTACTGCACGAGCACAGGCCGTGCGGGTACTGCAAGTTCTAAATAAAGTTTATAAGTTATTCTTCTTTCCCAATATGAAGATATATTTGTGGCATGAAACGAAATGCAAATCAAATCGTCTAATCTTAAACTTAATACAATTTAAATGTTTAGCTTTGTGTGAAAAGTTAAAAACATTAAAACAACATTTTAATGCACAAATACACGCTCGCGCGGCGCCCTTTCCCCTACCTTTTCCATCCCCTTTTCACCTCTTGACGGACACCGTGTGGTAATTTCTCAATGTAACCTCAAAGCATTAGCATCGGCCAGCGTTCTTTTAGCTTAAATAAACAATTAAAGCAACTCTTAAAATGCACTAAGACACGCGTTTTGACGCTACAAGGCCCTTTTCACCATCGTGTGGTAATTCCATTCATAACGTCTGGGTGCATAAAGTCTGGGCACTTTGACCTCGTTACTTTATTATCGAAATATGAGGTCTTAAAGTAAGCCGAAGTTTTGAAAAAAGTCTCATGATTTAGCGAGTTTCAGCGAGTAATGATACACATTTTTCATTTAATTTAGAAAGATGTTCTGCACATGCAGATGTGAAAATTTCATGATCAATTTCTCATTAAGTCTTTAAATTTGGTGTTATTTTAAACATTTCGTCAGACTTTTATGACCTTATATATTGATAACGGGAGGATGTGGGAAAATAATTTTTGGGTCAAAAAAAAAAAAAAATCTGAAATTGCTCTTACGACCATAATACCAAGGACGTACAGTCTAACCTCAAAAAGCGCGCCTGGCAGTCATGAACGCTTCCATTTGAAAAAGGGGTGATAGGTTAGGAGACGCACTTGCCGGTGCGATCAGATTTTACTTTCTTATTGAATGTTACTTTGCATTTCCCCCTGTTTGAGGAAAATCAGATGAGACCTCAGGCATGCGCAACAGCGAGGAAGGTCGTATGATAAAAGATGTAAATGACTCATATTCTACTGCTTGTATTAATAATACATTAAGCTGTTATTTTGCGAAATAAGAAGTAGAAAGGTAAAACTACAACCTCACCAACAGTGTGCAGAATTTTGGGCTTCCAAATTTCTTTTGACGTCAAATATACTGAAAAATATGTTGCGATACAAAGTTAAACAGCATGGTGCAAAGTTGTTCAAAATAACTGTATCAAAGTTTGAAGTGCTTAGAACTCAACCTGTTACATAATATTTCGTTGACGGAATCAAAGCATGATGCTTTTTTTTTTAAATCATGGGAATTTAAATTTATTTCACAGAAAAAATTATCTTTCACTTTTCTCATCTTCATGTTAAAACAAGACAATATTCGATTAAATTTTTAGACATCCCAAACGTCCAGACAGAAAATTTTGATTAGATTTTAAGCTACACTAGACCAAGGTTTTAATATGAAGCCATTTCTTCAATCCAGTACTACGCAATTTGAAAAAGTAAGTGACTTTTCATTATTAGGTTCTAGTTCACATACAATTGATTAAAACGTCAACTTCTATCAAAGAGAAATTATCATTTTATTTAATCGTGTTTAAAAATAAAAGAAATAGTCTTTCCATTTCAAAAACTGTCATCTTAACTTTTCCAGTCAAAAGACATTTCCTTACTAATGCATAAGAGTCAGGAGAAGGGAGGAAAAAGACCAAAAATCTAAAAAAATTTAAAAAGAATAAAAATTAATATTACTCTGATTGATATAATTTTAATCTCGCTCATCACGGGTGATAATCGATTTGTCACATTTAAAGTCTTTGTCAAAGTTTTGCTTAAGATGGCGAAAGCTGCTGTGGAGTTTGTCTTTAAAAATCCAGTCACCATATTTGAATTACAGGCATTTAATATTCAAAGCAGAACATAAAAATTAATCTCATAAACATAACTTTCTTTTTTTCTCCTTTATTTTCGATTATCAAATTTGCATAGTTTATACAATTCTAATAAATTTCATCGTTCTATGAAAATTCATTACAGAAAAACAAGATGTATTGTCTGATTTTCTTAGGCAAAACCTTCTGCGTATTTACGCATGCGTCAGGACTTCTCTAATCTTATCAAAATAGGGGTGATAGGAAAGATAACAATAAGGAGAAGAATAATGGGAAGCATTTTGATCCGTATCAAACAACGTGAAACGATGCTAATTTCGAACACATAGTTCAGTTGAATATGTCAAAAAGGATAGCAAAAATGCAAGTTTTAAATTGAAAACTCCGGAAATCTCCCACTTACAACCCATCACCCCCTTTTTAAGTGGAATGGTTCACGAGTGCTGGGCGCGGCATTTACGGGAGGACAGTAGCTATTCGCAAGCGAAGAAAAGTAAGCAAAAAGTTTGAGAAAAAAAATCTGTTTTTACTTTCCAAGAACATAAAACTGTCATTTAGGAGTTGAAAATTGATTTAATACCATCTTCGGTATGTGTCTTGCTCAAAGACATTTTAATGCATCTTCAATCGCATTTCACACATTAACAATAGAAACTACGCTTCCAAAACGCATTTCCCACTTTTAGAGAACATTTAGAATTAGTTTCACGCCTTTAAAAAAAACTTCCAGCACTACTGTCTAAAAATTTTTCGTGCGACCTCCGCCGCATCTGCGCACGCGCCAAGTCTCTTCGGACTTTCTCGAAATAGGGGGGGAAAGCAACGAGGAAGTAGTAAGCGAACAAAAGCTGAAGGCATCGGGTAGTCCAAAACCTAACTCCTCTTTTTCAGATGGAAGCGTCCGTGGCTGCCAGGCGCACAAAACGCAAACAGACAGTACCTCTGGTTATTGACATCAACAAACCTTCAATTTTATTCTTATAGTCAGGCATGCTCATCCCCTTCAAAAGCAATAAATCACTCGTCCTCCCCCTTCCGCAATATCCCAATGACCTCCTAATACAAAAGCCACCTCACCCCTCACCCCTCAAAAAAAAAAGGAAAATTCTGCTAAAAATTTTAATGGCGCCGTCTGGCCCTTGATCCCATCCCAGTTGGAAAACCCTGTTATAGTATTTTAGAAGAATTGCCAAACTGATGCACGCGTTGTTTAAACGTTAAACACCATTAAATGCTTTAAAACAATATTATCTGAAGCATGACGTTTCATAAAGTTGTCAAAAAGACCGTTATCAGGAAAACCGTGTATAAATCACAATTTTCTCAATGGAACAACCTCAGCCAATTCGAAGCTTCAATATCAACATTTAATGGGCCTTGAGGGAAGATCTCAAATTAGAAGCCTATAACACCAGTAAGGGTGTTAAAGGGATGATCAATTCTCAGACGATGATAAACGCAACCCCCCCCCCCTCCTCGCCACTGCAGACAAAGGCGTTTTATAGGATTTGCCCCAAATGAGATTTGTTCGTTTCTGCAGAACTAACAATTTGGAGTTATTGCAGACGCCATGTAATTATATTTTATGACAAATGTTGTTTCGGGAGCTGTGTGATCGCTTCATAAAAGTATGCCCGGCTCCCGGCTTTGTCGAAGGTCGTCGAAACATCTTTAAGAGGCAGCATACAAAAGGAGCAGTGAAGCAACTTTAACAGCAGATCAGTTCATTTTGGTAGTTGTGACGAAATAATTGTGGCAGGACTGGATAAATCCAATGAAAATTTACTGTCATAAATATAGGAGAAATTTTTTATATTTCAATAAAAAGAAATTTTTCCATTTTTTTTTCTTTTTAAAGAAACGAATCACCTCATAACCATCTAACAGCAATCCAAAGAGCTAGGGAGAGTGTTTCATCTTAGGACGTTTTACTTCCACCCAAAAATTCTTTCAAGAAGAAGTTACGTCCAAAACTAAGCGAGCCTACTTTCCCGTACACCAAGGGCGTAGCCAGGACTCACGTTAGGGGGGTGCAAGCAGTGGCACCCCAATAGGAGGTCACTGCGACCTCCCAAAAAGTTCTTATCCGATACAAATTGGCTGATGAAATTTGAAAACAGTGAGACAGTATTGCAAGGCTGAATTTCTTTATTTTTTTTTTCTTTAATTACTTTATTAATTTTCGTGATGCCTCACGTCTCTTTTGGTAGACATATATAAGTATGCAGTCTTGTATTTTATTTATTTATTTTTTAATCATTCAGTAAAGTTCTGAGTTTCATTCGGTAAATTAAAAATTTTCTCCTCAAAAACAGGCAAGCTTACTATCATTTTCTGAAAAGTAATCAATACTAGATATAATAACGCAGTTTATATAAAGTTCCCAAAAATTAGCATAAAAGTCACATTTTTCAATAAAAACAGAAAGAAAAAAGCAAGAAAGAAAGAGAAAAAGTGCTTGAAATTCTATTTGCACAAAAAAGGAAGAAATTATGAACTCAAAGAAACTATACTTTATTCAGTCATGCACACTTTTAACCAATGGATGGTATAATGGATGGTTTGTCAAAAAAATAAATAAAATGGGAAGTCACAGTGACCTCTTATTGGCTCTGATCTAGGGGGTGCAGCCGCACCTCCCTGCACCCCCCTAGCTACGCCCTTGCCGTACACCAGCATCGACATTCGAGCATCTGTTCAACATTCTCTTTTTTATATGAGACTGCAAATGTATATCATCACCGAAATCTTTCGAATATAAAAAAGTTTAAAGCAGTGAGTATCTGCCTCTAAGCAAGGGCTAACTCGGTTATTTCCATTCATGGACTGCAGTTTCGTGCTTATCATCAGCTAGGAATAGGAAAGTAAGAGTTGGACGCAGAAATCCTACAGCAAAGAGAGCCAAAAAAAAAAAAAAAACTGGTAGCAATGTGAAATTAGAATACCAGCGAGCTACCGCACTTGGTACGGTACAACTCGTAAATTTTAAGGTACAGCTCAGGTATAAAGCATGTTCCTGCCTTAGCCCTTGCTTAGGGGCGGTTACTTTACTGCTTTATACCCGAGCTCTGCCTTAAAATTTACGAGTTGTACCGTACCAAGTGCGGTCGCTCGCTGGTATTTTAATTTCATATTAGCTACCAGTTTTTTTTTTTTTTTTTTGACTCTCTTTGTTCTATAAGAGGATTTTTGCCTCCAACTGGGTTACTTTCCTATTCCATGCAGATGAGTGCATAATAAGCACGAAACTGCAGTCCATGGGTGGAAATAACCGAGTTGGCGGTGTTTTGTATAAAAAGGTTTGTCTGAATCTAATTGTTCACTCAAAAATTGCTCCGTGAACAAGTTTTTTAAACTGTTCAAATATGAACGAAAAACTGTTCAAATTACAAAGTCAAATACAGGAATCAGGTGCTCTCACTGAGATCTTTCAAACGAAAACAAGTTTGTTCGAATCAAAAAGTTCACTCAAAAGTTATTAGGGAGGACAGGTTTTTGAACGGTTCAAAATTGAGCGAGAAATTGTTGAAATCGAAAAGTCGAATGCAGGGATAAGGTTTCATCGCCGAGATGTTTCAAACAGAAAAGAACCTTGTTCAAATCGGGTTAGACATTCAAACTATAGGCGTAATAATATTCGGGCATTTTTGCTTTTGAAAATACACGCGTTTGAAACCTCACTATTCTTTTCAGAATCACCTTGTTTTATTGTGTATTGGAACCCCTTTAACTTAAACATCAAATCAAAGCAGAAGCAAAGCTTAACAAGAAAAAAATCACGAGTACCTAAACAAATTACATTTGCTAGAATTACTGATTTCAATGTCTCACACGCATTAGATGAAAAAGCTACCATAATCACCGAATTGATTAAATATAATGGAGAGTTCATGGGGATTCCTGACTTAGTTCTGTGTCCGCGATTCTTTAATTAGCTTCATTATTCCAACAAAACACACAGTACACATGTTAAGATCTCATTAAAAGTCTCCGAATCCTTCACCAGGTGGGAAGCCTCCAAATTGAAATGTATCTTCTATTTTCATTAACGTGCGAGAAATAAGACTAAACTTTGACTAATGACCCTGTCTGTGGAACTTGAAATGAAGCGAGAATGGGCCGAAAATTAATTTAGCTATCGTTAGGGTGGAAATGGTTTTTTATATGTTGCTTTGTGTGACATTAAGGAGGTAGAAATGTTTTCTTAAACGATGTTTTCAATCATGTTGATGTAACATACAAATATGTCTAGCAACGCGGTGAATTTAATTGAAGACGAATGAATGGTGGAAATTTTCATTAATTCATTTTCACACGGAAAATATTTAATGAAAAAAATAAAGTTTCATTACTACCAAAGTACTGACTTCGTTAATTTTTCAACTTCATAAAAAAGCACAGAAGAATCACATTAGCAGAACATGCCTTTATTTTTTGATTTCAGATAATTGCAACGAAAAATGACTCGGTTCCAATGATTTCTATTACTAAATGAGAAGCATTCACTAAGTGTCCACTGTTTTTGAAGTCCTAAAATTTCCCAGCAATGAAATTGAAGGGGCAAGAGGATAAAGGTGACAGGAGACATTTTTTTAAATTTCTAGAAAAAGCTTTCAAGAAAAAGTGTTATTTTTTGCTAATGGATCAGTCTCAATGGGTTAAAACGGCATCATATTCTTAGTTACCAACTACTTCTGTGACTAAGGGACATGATACTGATGAACTTATAACCTTCATAGATGGCAAAAAGTTAGTCTCAAAAATTGTCCTTTATCACCTTTATCCATTTGCCCCTTCAATTGCAAAGCATGTAGAAGCGAAGGAGGGATAAGTAACTTCAGTGTAAATTGATCAGTAAATGTAATAGGAGCTTTTGACAATATAACACAGAACTCGATATTGCAGCAACTTCTTCACTCAAAATGTGAAAGCGGTGTAGATGGATTATTGCAAGAGGGGATTTTTAATAAGAAAGAACTATTACAATCGTTTCAGGATCCACTTTGGTAAACGCAAGTCCATCCAAAGGCTGTACGCAAGGATCTTGTAGTGGTCCAGAACTATGTGAACTTGTTCTAGCACCTCTACTTGACATTTCGTAGCCAGAAAACGTCCAAATACAAGCATTTGCAGACGACATCATCTTAGTGGTCTCAGCCTCAACTCGGAATGAACTTGAGTCCTCAGTCAATGAAGCACTTAGAGTACAGCAAGATTGATATCTAAACTTTTCCAATTACTAACAGAAACAAATTGAAATCTTCAGTGAAATCTGCCGAATAGTCCCAGAAATTAGCATGTTTACATAGAGACTCTTTTTAGATACGTCAGTTTATGCTATGAATAGTAATATAGTTTGATTTCCTAAGACTCATTTTATGATATTTAAGCTTGCACGAAACTTTTAAAGCGTATTTAAATTATGATATATGTAACTTTATAGCTTTTTAAGTGCCATAAAAACATCACACACAATATCGTTTTAAAAAATACCTCAAAAAAATCAAATGTGAAATGCTTCTTGAAGAACTTTCAACATTTAGAATATTCATGAAAAATTCTTCACAAGCCAGAATGGAGATTGGTAGTTTATAAACTGCACATAAATTAGCATAGAGTAAACTCATTTTATAAGCTACAGTTTTACATAAATGCAATTCGGATGTCACTCGAGCATCCTCTTCCAAATAGCATCTCCACTCACTATTTTCGAGCTTTTAACGATCTTTTATGTGGATAGCGTTGCATCTCATAATACTCGTTTGCCCCACTTAGAAAATGAAACTTTCGAAATTGGCTCGAAAAGTTAAATAAAAGCATTTATTTATGCCTTTAATGCCAACTGTTTTGCGAGAGCTTTAAAAGAGAAGTTTTAAGGGAGGTTATGCTGTTTTATGTTAATAGTCAATTTGAACCAAAGGTAACAACTCTTGAAAATTCAAAGGTTATTTTATTTTATATTTTTTCGGATTCGAATGGACGTCTGTAGCTTAACGCGGTTATTATTATTATTATTTGAACGAGAACAGTGCTGTCGTGTATGAGTCCAAATATAACACAAGCATAAAACTTGTAACCTGTCCAAAACTGCAGTATCAATTTTGCAAAACGAAACAGAAATCCAAATACAAATACCGTAAAACATCTCTAGTAATGTAGAGTAAATTACAACGTTAAGGGGGCACAAATAAGCAGGGATACTGCAGACACGTGCTTCGGCGTTACAAGGATCGCCTTTTTCAATGCGAACATTGGGAGCGAATGGATGCACAGACCTCCGACAAAAGCTTTTGTCGTACTGTCTGTTTGCGTTTTGTGCCCCTGGCAGCCACGGACGCTTCCATCTGAAAAAGGGGAGATAGGTTTAGGACGCACACTTCCCGATGCCTTCAGCTTCAGTTGGTTACTTCGGGTTTACTGGCACAAGCTGAGCCTTCACAGGCTATACTGCGCCATCCTTTAGCTTTTGTTCGCTTACTACTTCCTCGTTGCTTTTCCCCCCTATTTCGAGAAAGTCCGAAGAGACTTGGCGCGCAGATACGGCGAAGGTCACACGAAAAAATTTTAGACAGTATGTCTGTGCATCCATACGAGACGATACGAGACGGTAAAACTTGTAACATGCAGAGCCAGCTGTTGTGAATTAATATATGCGTATTAGAGCTTCCTGTGAGAGACGCGGACCTTGTACACACACTAGCATTATTAGTCTCTTAGAGGACACTGCTTTCCAAAACACATCGCGTTCGAAAGTAAAATTTTATTCGTGTCTGTTGTATCGTGATATATCTTGTGAAGCTATTTTGTTTTAATTTGAAATTGCTTTGAAGAACGTTGGTTGGTTTTATAGCATTCCCTTGCCCTACATTTTGAAGAAGATTTGGTTTATCAGTCCATAATTAATCACAGTTGATTCAATCAAAATGGGCAACAAAAGGGTGTGTGAGTATACTTTAAAATCCACTCTTTGTTGCTGTCTTTTTTGTGGGGCTCTTCCAGATAAGAGGGAAGAATGGCTCTTGCTCAATCAATTTTTATCATGTTTATACTTTTGTTATTATTATTTTTAATTTAATTTGAGTCTAGACTCAATACTGTCTGTTTGCGTTTTGGGCGCCTGGCAAGGTCGGACGCTTCCATCTGAAAAAGGGGAGTTAGGTTTTGGATGCGCACTACCCGATGCCTTGACTACTTCCTCGTTGCTTTTCCTCCCCATTTCGAGAAAGTCCAAAGAGACTTGGCGCGTGCGCAGATGAGGCGGAGGTCGCACGAAAAAATTTTAGACAGTAGTTAGTTTTTTCATGATGTAAACCAGTGGTTCTCAACGGGGGCGATACCGCCCCCCGGTGGGCGGTGGGAAGATGCTGAGGGGCGGTGAACATATTTTGGGCAGTAGGGGGGCGGTGGATATATTTTGGGCGGTAAGGGAGTAGTGTTTTTTTTTTTTTTTTTTTTTGAAATGTGTTTGCGAGGGGATGTTTTGGGCGAAAGTAGGATTAAATCCTCTTCTCTTACTTCACCAAGGATGGTTTTAAATTTATTTGCTGGGATATCAGCCTGAACCCTGATCCTTCTCTTTACGTTCTCAAAGATCAGTGGCACAGCCTAGGTAAGAGATAAGGGTCATACCCCTCTCCATGAAGCAGCAAAACTGTTTGTAGAAACCACATGCAAGGACCTAAAAATGCATTTTTCAATTAATTTCGAAAATTTTACACCCCCCCCCCCTTCCAAAGAAGGTGGTGGGGGCTGAAAAAAAGCCTTCAGGCTGGTAGTTCAAGACGGAATCTTGAAAAACCAGCCTCCTCTTTCAACAAACGTGACCAAACCGAATTAAAAATTACGCTTTTAAGAGGTTAGTTTCTAAAAAATTCTAGAAGAAAGCCACCTGACTTGACGACATTTTGTGTCGTTAGATCATCGCCCTAACAGCATCAGAGTACAATGAGCAAAAAATTCGGTGCTAAACTCCCCAACCTTAACCATTCTCTTAACATCAACGAAAATACTAGTTTAAATTTAGGTTTGTGAGAGTTCAATTTAAGAGAACACCGGAAGGAGCTCTAACCCCCTAACATGACTAAAATTAACCTTATTTTTGAACATTTTGCCTTCAATTTTGAAAAAAAACGAGGGAGCTTTTCTTTCCTTGTGACTCAAAGAATTTTTCTAAATTAAACTTGTGTTGAAATTTATATTCTTAACTTATTTCATTTTTTTCCTCCAATTAAAACTTGCAAGTCTTTGTCCCACCTGAGAAAAATCGAAGGTCCGGCTTTGTTGCCCATCCGCAGTAAAGTACAATATCCGTATGTAATAAATGAGGGATTCGCATTGCATAGTTGCAATAAATAAGAATGGCACGGTTTGGATTTGGACCATTTGTGGGAACTATTTGAACGCAGTCTATTTTTCAAAATAAGTGGGTTTTCAAATAAAACGTTGAAAACAACGCATTTTTATTTCTAACAATTTTGTTTTTAATTAAGTTGAAAATCGGCCGACAGAGTGGTGTAGTTGTTAAGACGCTGGCCTCTCACGCCCAAAGGCGCTTGATCAAACCCGACTCCATTTGGTGGATTTTCATGATGCAGAAAATCGACAGCGTCCATGTCGTATGAATATAGGGCATGTAAAAGATTCCTCGAGTACTTGTTTGGCATATAGTATCTCTTGGCAAAATGAAATTCCTAGTGCAGTTTTGCATCGAATAGAGTTCAGGTGCCTCCATCTAGTGGGGAAACTGGACGTCAAAATTCTCGTGGCAATGGCATTCCGCCGATGGCGGTGTCACGTGAAAGAGTGGATGCCGGTCTTGCAATGGGCAAATGGCAGGAGCTAAATGCAGTTGCATTTGAAACTAACAAACGCTCAAAATGTGTCACTCATTTAATGGAACCATTCTAGGCACTTAGTTGATTCTTTGACGGAAAAATTTTTGAGCAACAAAATTGTCCGATTTTCTGCATTTTTTTTATAAGGTAAAAAACTTTTGAAGCACAAGTTTTTTTACTCTGTGCATATTTTCAACACTCTATTTGGGCAAAATTATAGAGTTAAACCCGTCAAAAAAAAACTACTTTACGTCCTCCCCCTCTTACAGTTTCAAGTCGGTACGCAAAGGGGGCGTTGAGAAAATTTTCAGTTCTAAAGGGGGCGGTAGCTGTAAAAAGGTTGAGAACCACTGATGTAAACTAATAGACATTTAAGAGTTACATACATAAATTTTGTAATTTTCCATAAAGATTTAAAAGTTTAGTCCGAAAACTAAGCTTTTTTTCCTTAATAACTTTACTTTATTTACACATTTGTTTTCATCTTCAGTTCAAAACATATTAAGAAATAAATGAAAAAACAATGTAAAAGTGTTTATTTAAATATAAAAAGTTTGGAAAGTCAAATCAGAGCTATCATGCATTAAAATAATAAAAAATAATAATTTTCAGAAAATGCAATGCATTCCTTTACAGCAACCTATTGATCTATTATTTCACTGCATTCATGAGTTGCACCTGTACTGTTTTCTTGTGATTTACTGCATTGATTCTAAAATTTTTATTCCTGCATTGTTAATAGAGCAAAATAATCAATAGGTAGTTAATGACAAAGAATTAACTGCTGCTTTAAAAAAAAAATTAACATCTGAATTTCTACATTGATAAAGTCGAATTTTGTCATGTGCCTCTTTTCCGTTACAATTTCTTATATTTTTATGTTGTGGGAGACTACATATAAAAAGAGAAAAATTATGAATTATGATTGAAATATCAACTAAAATTAAAAAAAAAAAGCCGAATACTCAAAAATTGAATAAACTAACTAACTTGCTCAACTACAGCGAAATTAATGTGACGAAATTAATACTGTCAAAATTATAAAAATAATTGTCAATTTGACGAAATTAGGATAAAGAAATATTTCACTACATTTGACGAAATTCATCCCCCAAAAAGTGACAAGAGCAGTTTCTTCAATTTGACGAAATGTTAGCTCGGGGCATATCCATGGAAGCGATTTCATCAAAAACAAAGAAAAAATGGTCAATTTTGAGAGTGCATTTCTTAAAGTGTTGATCACTATGAACACCATAACGTAAACATATGAAAATAGAGGAAATCAGCAAAAAATACAGAATTTTTTTTAAAGGAACCACGAATGTTTCAAATTCAGAAAGGAAAAAAAAACTTTCGAAATAATTTAATTTTTATTCAAGTTTAAGAGAAAATATTTTTAAAAAATGCACCTTGTTAATACTTTTTACAAGGAACAGGGAATTAAGAAACGAAAAAATGACGAACGGAGCTTTTTCAAAATCACGGAAATATAATTAACGAAACAAAAAAACTGCGGCAACTCAGCTGCCGTAATATTTTTCCGTTATTTTAAGGACATTTTTTAACAGTGTATACCGTTAAAATGTTAAGTAAGAAGAAGCTGTATCAATACAACGTTACTTAAGAAGAAACTGTGTCGCTACTATGCTGCAGAAAAAAAACTGTAGTATTTCTAGAAAACCTCTAAGAAACTTAGATTCCATAAACTTATCCTGTAACGATATACCTGTATTTGAAGTATATGTTTACACACACACACACACACACATATATATATATATATATATATATATATATATATATATATATATATATATATATATATATATATATATATTATATATATATATATATATATATATATATATATATATATATATATATAAGCTGTATTGTTTCAGTGTTACTTAAGAAGAAGCTGTATTATTACCAAAAACCTTCTTGGAAGCCCAGTTTCTTAGATATTTCTTTGTAAACCGGCAGTTTTTTTTGTATTCTTTTTTTACAATGTATCACACCAATGAAAACAGACAAAATGCTGAAAGTTTACACATTAAAAATAAATAAATAAACAAAAGAATGAAGTATTAAAGTTTTACGAAAAAAACTAACAGTGGCACAAAAAGTGCTTTCATGTGTAAATTGTCGTGATTAATTAAGGCTAGGCAACGTCCCCAAGGAAAGCGCGGCAATTTGTCAGTGAAATTGCTTGATTTAAAATCCGAGGAGAGGCTTCTTTTCCTTTTGGAATTTAGCCGAGACGAAAGGATGAAAAATGGTTCCAGTTTTTGTGCGAAGTGTTTTGCTTTTAATGAAAGTACAGAGGATTGGAGACAGAAAAAATAAGTCACTGTTAAAAGTCTGGAGAAAATGAGAAGGAAAAGTAAAGATTTTGTAAACATTGTCAGTGTAAGAAACTGAGCTGTTGACACTGCTTGGATTATTTTAGAAAATCGTGCAAAAATAAAGTAGCATTTAAGTGTCACATATAAAATGTTTTTCTTGTTTTCATTAAAAAAATATATTAAAATTACACACACACACACACACCCTGGAGGCGCTTGTGAATACTGAAATTAATCTATTTCTAAGAAAATATGTAATTTCCAATATAGATATAGAAGTTTTTTTTTTTTTTTTTTGTATTACTTCACTGCAGAGAAGTAAGTAAATTTTCACTCTTTTACATGTACTGTATTATGAAGTCACGTACCAGGCGGAAACCACCAACAAAATGTTGCTAAATGACCCTGAAAAGGACATAAAAGCTTTGAAAATTAAAAACTGGCCAAGAATTGCTGCGCAACGTTTAAGTTGGAGGACGTTCGCTTCGAGGCAGCCAAGACTTGTAAAGGCTTGGTTTCCTAGAATCGTCGCCGACGCCGGGCGCGACGCACGCTGGAATCAAAACCAGTTTGATTGGAGCGTGGCGTGAAGTGACGTCAATCTGCGGCTCAGGCGCATGCGCAGAAGGCGGCGGCGTCTGTCGCCTCGCCAGAGATCGACGATTTCACTCCTAGGAAACCGGCCTTAATAGGTTGTTGCGCTAGCAAAGAAGTATTGTTTGAGCGAAATTTTTCCTTTTTAAATCCGAAATTTAGAAAATAAAGTTGAAAGTTATCAGTTGATAAATTTCTCTATTTTCAAACGAATCTGTAATATCTAAAAGAAGATTTTTGATTTTGGTCATAAGCAGATATTATTGGTTCAGATATTATTTTTGTTTCTCACGTGATTCTTCGAGGCTTTTCTCCAAGCCAAATATCAATGTTTCTGTCTTTTGCTTTCACTTTTTCAAAACTGGAAACGATGTTTTTACAGGTACACACATATAGATATATATGGATGGCCTGCGTTTTCAAAGCAAATCAATACTCTAAAAGGATCGTAAATGACAGCTAAACATTATATCATTTCTGAAGTACATTTACACTAAAAAGAATAAAACAAAAATATTTTTGAAAAAAAAATGTACCGGTTTCAGAACTTCAATCGGTAAGTACTCTAAAGGGTAAAAAATAATTTTATTCTTTGAACACCATCGATACTACATTTAAACATATGTTTGAAGTCGGCGGCGAGAAAACTGAAGGTAAAATGAGGTTTACTCTATTTTTCCGACCATTTTTAGAGAAACCATTGAAAATTAAGAGCTGAATATTTGTCCCATTACATAAATATGAATATGTGGTTGTCAATGTAGTGTATGCGAATGCGATTAAAGAGTTTGGATTCATTGAAATTTATATTTATTGTTGAGTTTCGAAAGATTCTATTTAGTGTTTTTACGCCGACTTCAAAACTGATGTTTAAATATAGCATCGATTATGTTCAAAGAATAAAATTATTTTTTTACTTTTTAGAGCACTTGCCGAGCGAAGTTCTGAAGTCGGTACATTTTTTTTTTTTTACAAAAATATTTTTATTCCAATTGTAATCATTATTACTCTATCGTATATCTTCCTGATAAGGCAAAAACGACCAAATTTGCAAAAAAACAACTTTTTTAACTCACAAATCTCTTTTGGGACTTTTTCGTTAAGAAATACTAACTTCTTCTATCGGTTTTATTCATTAGACTTACTTTCATTTGATACAATCGAAACGTTAGGACGAAATCTTTTAAAAATAAGCCTTCTTCCAGATCCTCCCGTGAATATCTTATTATGTTTAGATGAGCTTATTTGGAATTGTTATTGATTCAACCCACTTCTGAAAGGGAGGCAGTGAAAGCATGGCTACGTGTTCCTAACATAAATGGATCCTCTTAAAGTGAAGAAGGGGGGATCTCTGCCTTCTGTAGAGATAATCAATAGGAAATGGATACGTGGATGAAATAAAATAAATGTTTAAAATAGTCGCTGCTTTTGAAAATCAAGAAGGCGATTTTGTCTGGATTTGTTTTTCCATTTCGAATAGAATATTTATAAATCATCTGCTGTGAGCGACATCTGACATTGTAGAGTATTATGTCTGACTATCGGCTTCAAGCAGGGGTGCCCACAGGGGGGGATTATGGCGCAAGTTGCGCCATCAAAATTTTTAGGGGGGATTTTTTTAAACTAATTTATTTATTTACTTATTTATTTAAATTATTTACTGTTTTTTTTGATAAAAAATATTCATTAATTAATAATTTTAATTTAAATTAGTTCTTTAATTTCTTTATTATTATTATTTCTTTATTTATTTTGTGTGTGTGAGTGTGCTTGGAATGTCTGGATGAGGAAAAAAGCGATTCTGTTCTACGCATAATTAGTACTTTTAGAAAATTAATAATAAATAAAAAAAATAATATTTAAAAGAATAAATAAATAATATTTAAAAGAATAAATACATAATATTCAAAAAAAATAAATATTTAAAACATATTTAAAAAAATAAATAAAATAAAAAAGAGAGGTAAAAATAAAAAGCACAAGAGGGTTTTGAAAAATGTGGGGGGGGGGGATTTGTGCCATTGAGCTTTGAGGGGGGGCACCCCTGGCTTCAAGTGTTCCGATTTAGAGTTGTGATGCACATCTGGAGAAAATTCTGTAAGTGTTTATTCATTGAACAAATATTTGGCACATTTTACAAATAAAAATACAGAAAATATAGAATAAAAAAACTAAAAAATACGCTTTTAAATATAGTTTAGGCTTTAATAAAAATTATATTACTTTTATATTTGCAAAGAACGTGAATTTTATCTTTTATTCAGAGTTACATACAAACAACTGAAACACTTATAATACATCAACATTGAATTTTATAGTTTAACCTTCAGTATTCATAATAGTGTTAAATATATAACTTTTATATTTGTAAAGAACGTGAATGTTATCCTTTATTCAGAGTTACATACATGCATATATACATACAAACAAACCCACATGTGAAACTAATAAAAGCGTATTAATAAAGAAATAAATGCCACACTCACACCACACATGCACTTATATTATGCGCATTTGAGTATTTGTATTTGTGTACGATTATAAACGTTTAGCTTTATGACTGCTCTAGCAGCAACTTTTCAACGCTAAAATTGGATTAAGGGAAAAAAATCCGAATGTTAGAGAATTGTATCAACGAAAATTATTTTGTTTTCATGTAGATGTGAGGTGAAAACTGATGAGTAAAAATAATCAGGCACTAACATATTTTAGTTTTTATGCTGTTTTCTGCAATAATTGATACATCTATTTGAATGGAATTGCTAAAATAGTTGTTATTTTCCAGATATTCTTACGAAAATCTTCTCTCTCATTAAGAATTTACACAGGGGTTTATTTCTCAGAATAACATTTAAGTACTTCATTGATTGGTTGGGCTCTACATGCAATCATGGCCGTAAATAGCGATG
>JAXGGA010003983.1:0-94356 GCA_038373865.1 Uloborus plumipes | reverse complement strand
TTTCATTTTGAAATCTTGTAGTCGCTGTAATGATGTAGTTTCCTGCTGCGTGTGGACTCTGTGATTTATCGAAAAAGTTATGTAATAACAAGACAAATATTTGGCTGCTCCACTTTTGGAACTTCAAAAGAACCAACTACCATTAAACAAGCCGTCCACTGGCGAAGACACTATTATTAATTTCTCATGCCAAATTGAAGCTTCCTTGAGTACAGCACTCAATGATGTCCTTGCTAATTTTGGGTTATTTTAGGGTTAATGCGCGACCGGAAGATATTAACTAACCAAAACCAAATCAAAACACAATGTTTTAAGATCAAAATTAGAAAATGTTACAAACTATTGTAGAAGGAAAACATCTAATTCAAAAATTGAAAAAAAAATCGAAAAAATTAAGTTTTTTCATATTTTGTCAAAGTTTGGGCCCTAGGCACGACTGAAAGATATTAATCGATTTCGATAATTTTTTTTCTTTTTTATCCCTCTTTTTGTCTTCATAATTAGCGACTTTTCCACACATGAAAACATTATGAAAACATCTAATTTAAAAAAAAAATTTACATCGCAAAAATGAATTTTTTTTTTCATTATTTTCTCAAATTTTACGCCTTATGCGTGACCGGAAGAAATCAATCGATTTCAAAAAAAAAATTTCCTTCTTTTTATTTTCATAATTAGCAACTTATCCGCGCTATTATGTTACAAAAACACCCAATTCAAATTTTTTTTTAAAAATCGCAAAAAATGAAGTTTTTTCATTTTTTGTCAAACTTTAGGCCCTATGAGCGAACGGAAGATATCAACCGATTTTGATATTTTTTTTTTCCTTCTTTTTTTTTGTCTTCATGATTCGCAACTTTTCCACACTATTACAACTTCGAAATAAAAAAAAGTTTTTTCTGCCCACCCTAATCAGCATGGCAAAAAATTATTCTTTTAACCGGGATTGCTTCAAAAAAAGTGTTACTTTAACCGGTAAATTTAACACAGAAATGATTTACTACGGTTCAATACATTGAAAATGTATTACATTAAGCAAGATATTCTGTTAACCGATATTCCATTAAGCGGGTTTGACTAATTTTTCTCCCTATATTTTTAATACGTTTTGCATGAGAAGATTTTCTTTCAAATTTGTTATACTTGAAAGACAACTATAAACTATAGTCCTGACTAATTAAGACACCCAGATCAACAACTATTTCTTTGCTGCTAATGATAGGTCCCTGTAAATAGCTTTCATGTTTGCTTCCATGACTTAAATGAAGCCTTTGACATTTTCTAGTATTGAATGTCATATCCCACTTAACTGTTTGCTTTCAAATCTGATATAAATATTCTTTGTGTTTTTTTTTTTTTTTTTTTTGCACTTCAGTGTAAGCAATCACCATAACTTTTACATCATGTGTAAAAAAAATTCTTCAATAATTCTCCATCATAATATGAAGACTTCAGTTAATGAGTTAAATCTTTAATGAATCCAAGTATTTTGTATACTCACTCAATGGATTGTCATAGTTACTGCAACCTGGTTTTAAAAATTAAATTTGCTATTTCATTTGCTTGGAAAAAATAAGTAATATTAATCTGTCTTTAATACACTTTCAGGTATCCTATTCAAATTTTAAAGCACTTTTGAAGTATATATATACAGGTGAGTTGAAGTAAAGTTTTAATTTTCATATTAACACAGGGTATCTTTATTTAGGCTTAAAGAATGTCAAATTCAATCAGTTTCCATTTTATAGTATTAAATAGGGAAAAAAAAGATTTTTAATGTCAAAGTAGTTTCTGTAGAAAAGTTATGGAGTGATTATTCGGTTCATAAAAGTAAAAGCCAAAACACTTGCTATGCTATCTAAGAGTAAGGCTTAATGAAAGCAGAGCTTTAAAGATAACTTGATCATATTTATTTCTCAAGTATAAACCACTCAAAATCTGAGTTTGTTAGTTCAACCAAGGCTTCACTAGATAGTGTCTTATACAGGCTGTTTCATTTGATCAAAATCCTTGGGTTAAAAACGGTGGTAATTGTCCAGTGACATCTATCGAATTTTATGGTAACTAACATTATATACAAATCAGACAATAAAAGATAAAATTAAAAGTTAATTTGTTGGCGACAATTTTACAATTTGGCATTCAATTCTATTTTAGTATATTTTACGTTATTTAATAGCTTGTTTTATTTGTTGGTTTATTTTGCATTTAACAGCTTATTTTAATTATTTAGCGAATTATTTTTCATTTTAATTGATTCGAATTATTAACTATGAAACGACACTGGCACCGCAAAGCAATAAGTGCCGAATCTATTCACTAAGCGAGCCAATACTACCAACGGGTTGCCATAGGACTTTTAAAAATTCAGCCCACAGTTCACCATGATATCGTTGGTCGTCGCAATATCGTAGTTTTGTTCATTTTTTTCGTACTTGTATTGCTCTTCAGTACGAACGATTATATATGCTCATTTCGTTGTTACTAAAAAAATATGTTTTGTTGTCAATCGTCTTTCCGTTGAACACCATCGCTTTATTACAGTACATTTCATTCTTGGGCATCAAAATGAAACGTCTCGACAAATAGATTCGCCATTTATCGCTCTGATGCATCAACGCTATCCAAATAAACATCTGAGCTTTTGCGTAGCAATTAAGATCCTGTGAGCAACAATAATGAAACAAAATAGTTAATAGAACAATATTATTTCATTGCTACATTTTTTATTTATCGTCTGCGAATTTAAGCGTATATTTTATTAATGCAGAGATGTCAAAATTGAAAGCCATTGCTATATGTTGCTAATTCGAAGAAAGTAAACAGATAAATGTATGTCGTATGACTGAATCATGAGTTGTGATCAACATTACCTGAAAAGGGCATTTATTTCCCCTAAAAAGCAGTACTACCAACTTTACTTGAAAAGGGAATTTATTTCCCCTAAAAAGCAGTACTAATAAAGCTTTCGGCATCAATTCACTCTGTACTCCACTTCAGTTAACTATATCAATATTTTTTAACCCTTTAAGATAGAATAAACATCACTTTTTACAGCAGAAACAATATGCTAATAAATGTAAACAAACATTTGAGTGGTGATTGTTCAGCGCTCTCTAGCAGGAAATCTTCACCATTGATGTTTTGAGTAATGATACAGCCTGTATAAAACGCTATCGAGTGAAAACCTTGGTTCAACAGACAAGTGGCTAGGCCTCCTTGATTTTTTGCTACTATTGTGCTGCTTACTGAAATTATGCTGCTAGGAGCTCAATCTAAATGGAAATTCCATGAAAAATTTAACAAAAAAAAAAAAAAAAATGCTGAGTGCTAAAAATATTAGTTCTGGACTGTCCTACCATAAGTCCTATCTGGGTACATTGAAAGTGTATGCCAGTATTCTCATCCAGAGCTCAAAGATGTGGTAGAAAAACCATAGTTTAAGTTTTGAACCGAAAATGAAAATTTACATGTTTAATGTTATATAAAGACATGGTAACTATATTGGTTGTTAAAATTGTTTGCTTTATTATATAACTGCTAAAACTGGTTCACACTTAAGTTTTTATGCTACAAATTTATTAATTTTACTTTCAGCCTATGTGCATTAACGATTACTCAAGTAAGCTGTCATTGATTTTTTGATTCGTGCTGCCATCTGTGACTTCTGGAACAAAGTTTTATCATCTTGTGAAAAAAAAATCTTGTATAATCCGCGGCGGCGTTTAATCCGCACCACAAAAAATCCACTTTTTTAGCAGATAATCCATGGATTATAGGCCAGAATATACGGTATTTAACTGTTCTTTTTGGTTGTAAAGTTTACCAGCAATTCATTTATACATCTATTATTTGTCAAACACTCAAAATCTAGTCTTAGTGCTTCATATTAATGCAGTAAATGTTGAGGTAACAATATGTGAAACACTAAGAAACATATAAAAAACGTATGTCTTTCGTATAATAAAGAAAAATAAAACCATTGTTACACTAATTTGAGTGATTGCTTTCAATTTTCCTTGTCGATTTTCTTTTTTTAAATACAATGAAAGAGGTCCTAGCAATTATCTTGATAACAGGCACAAAACCTTGGATTACAAGGGTGTCAATCACGAGACGTTGATTTCATGCTTAAAAAGGAGGGAAAAAATTATTAGTTAATTAATCCTTAAGGAGATGTCATTCTAGTTATTTATGTCCTGTTTAGAAGGAATAAAATATACATTTGTTTATAAATATAAATTGTATTTGTTGCAAAATATATATTGGGAAGAGACTTGCCCATCCCAGCTTCCTTGATTTTTCTGAAAGAAACTTTGTTTCTGGTTTATCTTTTAGCCTCAAAAAGAAACTCTGTTTATGTCTTTATCATTAGGGCAATCTGAGTGCAACCATGAGCCCTTTTATCCTCAATGTACAAGTCTATCTAGTTTTTAACTACTCAAATGTAATGAGCTAAAAGAAGATTCTAACCACTAAAATAATCTACAAATGTCCCTGTTCTATTTGTAAGCTGTTGTCCTTATCAACCTCTCACAAAGACAGATGCACACTTTAGCTCCCAGCAAGATATACTCCTGCACCTTGGATTCCCAAGAGTATGAAAAACTATGCTCTCCTTCTTATAATTTTGGGACTTAAAGCAGTTGTGCAGAGGTAATAGAGGGTGCAAGACAAATTCATCTGAAAGCTCCAGAGTAATACATTTTGCCCACTTATTCTTTTTTTCTCACTTACATAAGCAAAAAGTAGACTGATTGGTGCTCTTTCTTTCCTTATCTCTCTTTTTGTTTTCTCTAATTGAAAATTCCTTTATTAGTTGGTGTTGAGTGTAACAATTTGCCAGGCACTGTGAGAGGTTTAGATGGTCTCTTCTAGAGAAATTTTAACTTGAAGTACATAGGTTAGAAAATTGGTTGTTAAATTGAAGTAGTCACTATATAAAAATGGTAGCTGATAGAAGTATAACTTCCTTCAAATGTTGCTGCTATTTTAAAATATGCTCTTAATAATATACATTATTTCAAGTATTAAAATTTTATATTCATTGCAAAACATGTTTTGTGTCCATTTTATTTATTTATCTTCTGCTTTGTGTAGGTGTACTGGATTTAGATACAAGTGATACTGAAGATTTTCTACATTTTATAGATAATTTTGGCTTCAACAGTTTAGTTTTTGAAATTGAGAAGAGATTGCGCAGAAGTAAGTTTGTTGAATGTAGATTACAATTTGTACGTTAAATTGTAGTTTCGTATAATTCTATTTAGTACTTTTGCACCGACTTCAAAACTTATGTTTAGAAGTAGTATTGATGGTGTTCAAGAATAAAATTATATTTTTACCTTTTAGAGCAACTGACAATTGAATCAGAAGTAGGTTCAATATTTATTTTTTTTTAAATATTTTTTTGAAGTTCTACTGCTCTTCCAATTGCAAAATTGTTAAAAATAAGCTGCAGAGTTAAGATATTTAATGTTAGAAATTGGAAAAAGCAAAATCTAACGTTTTATATTAACCACAGGTCTCTAACACTATTCTTAGTGAAATCACAAGCATAAAAAAACAATTTGAACACAAAAACATTTGAAAGGTTCGTGCGTAAATAATGGTATAACTAGCATTTTTAAGCATCAAAGATATGGCTTGTTAAAAGTTCAAGAAATTAACTGTAGCAAATATTTTGATTTTAAAAACAAAGTGATTACATTAAGTGCTGTGTGTCTCGGGTAAATTTGATTAAAGTGTTGAAAGTGAATTTTTTTTTCAGTTGGAAATGATCCATTTTTTATAGAAAAAGCTATGTAGATACCATTGTTTACTTCCAAAAATTATTTTATGAACAAAACACATAACAACGAAACTTTAAACTAAAATATATCAAAAATGTTTGCTTAGAATGTAGATTTGTACAAAACGAGTGATATACAGAAAGAATTCAACTTCAGCAACAATGGATGTGTTCAAGTTTTCACTGATCTATATTGGTAGATTGGAACTGTATTTTGTTTCCAAATCTTGAACAAGAAGTTCTTTGAGGTTCATTGGTCTTCCTCTTTTGTTTAGAGAAACAGAAGTATATAGCACCAATTTTTTCATATGCTTTTGGTTGCTGAAAATATTGTCTCTTACTGGACACCTTTAAAAAATCATTCACTTTCATTCTGTTAGCAATGAATGGTGTTTTCTATTGAGTAGCTCTGAGAACATTTTCCCATTCATCGGGAGTATAGATTTTTGGGAATGGGCCCTAAAATATTTTTCTACTATAGAAAAAATCTCTATCAGAGAGAAGAGAGAAGCATAATATGCTCAACTAGTGGGAATATGAGGACAATTTCCTCGAATGCACCAAGAGCTAGCAAGCAAAGCCACACTTAAACTAAAGATTAATTTTTGTTTTGGCCTCCACAATTGTCTAAGATTCCAATGAACTTCGTAGCTTTGACATTATGTTCCCAAAAAATGCTTCAACAGACAGCTTTCTATGTACTTTCATTTTAAGTGGCTTCCATGCTTGCTCTGTTGATAACGTCCTGACCAGTTTTTGCTTTGCTATGATGCAATTCTCTTCAATGCTTTCATCTTGACTGTCGTCGCTTGATATCGAAGATAAGTTTGAACCTCCCTTGAATTCAAGCATTGCAATATTTTCGGAAAACAAAGAATTTTATAGCAAAATATCATGATAACGCTTAGCAGCCATACTCTAAGTGCATGTAAAAAACGGTATCTGAATGCACATAACATTGTTTACACCCAGCCATACTCTTAATGCCTGTAAAAAATGGTATCTGAATACACATAACATTCTTTACATGCTGCATAGAAATATTAAAAAACCCTAAAATACATAATTCCTACCTTTACTTTAGATCCCTCATCACTAGGGATGTATTCTGGGTCTTTATCAGAGTCATTAAAATCACTTTCACTACATTCAGCCGTAATTTCACTCCTATTATTGCCACCAGAAGTGACTGTCACGTGTCCACTATCCCGCATTTTTACCAATTGCCGCTATTTGCATGAACACAATGCCACATTGCAGAAATCGGCTATATCTGTGTGTCACCATTTATGAGGGAAACATCAAAAGGGTGTAAGATTTCTGTTAATATGCCCACATACTATTGTTTTCACAAAAAAATTCGATTTTTACAATTTTGACATATACCACTATTTACGACCGAGCCCTTCATTTGATATTAGTATGACGAATATTCACTGAAATGTGAAACACAACATTTTCTGACTTACATCACTTTGCACTAGTGATTTTCAACTTGTTTATTAATTTGACATTAATAGTGGCACTAGTGGTTTTCACTAGTGGTTTTCAAATTGTTTATTAATTTGACATTTATAGTGGCTTCATTAATTTGATTTTTTTCTAAAATTGTAGGAGCTTTTGTGGTGTGTTTCTATGCATTAAAGTTCAATACACCCTTTTTTCAGGAGCGACAAAAATTATAAATAGATACTCTTTTTTTTTTTTTTTTTCAAAAATTACTGTAATCGGTGTTCTTCTAGTAGGGAGATAAGTTCCCCTCTCATTTTTCGCATGTCCCTTTTGCCCTATATGTATCAGATTAGCGAGCAGGCATACCAGATGTGCGCATTAATATGTTTTGTTTTCGAATACCACACTCCATTAATTCTTCTTAAATCTATCAAGGTATATATATATTTGTTTCTCCCCATGAAGTTCATTAAAAAGCTAAATTGCAGAAATTCTATCAAGTTCAGTTTTTATTCAACTATTCATAATCGGCACCACTCAGGATTATGAATCTGAATTCCTTCTTGAATTTTGGTCTAATTTTTTATGTTTTTTTTTTTTTAATTTTATATTGTGTTTGAAATTTCCCTAAATATAACTTTGGAGATTTGGGGACTATATAAAAAGTTAGGTATCATTTTTTCACTTTTTTTTTTCCAAAAATTCAAGTATTTTAGCTGTACACCATATTTTAAACAATTTTACAACTGGAAAAATGTATCTAGCATTAAAATTGCCCACTTTTTACTTGAGTGAGTTTTTTTATGATTTTGAAATTTATACCTCATAAAAACCCTTAAAATACTGCACCAGGTGAAGTTAATTGAGTCTGAGACCTTAGCGTATTTGTTTCTATCTAATTAATTTGAAAGGGCTTCGCTCTAGTTGATTCAGTTTATCAGCTGTACTAATAAGAAAAAGGAATTAAATTATAACAAATGACTTATATTATCTTTAATTCTGTTGAAAATCTATTGGGTCAATCCATGTCAAATCACCCAGGAAAACGGGATTTTGTAACCCATGTCCTCGGATTTTGATAAAACTTGGTGTATTTATTATTTTTATGGTGGTAAGTAACCATATGAATTCTTTTGCCCATATGTGATCTGGTTTTTGTTTTACAGGCCGTCAAACTTTTCAAAAAATTGCATTTTCTGTCAACCGCTAAGCCTAATCTGCATATATACGTATCTCTTAAGTAAATTGTGATGGGTGCAGAAATCTTTCAATATTTCCAAAAATACTCAGATATGTTGCTGAAAGTATGAGGATTTAATAAAAAAATACTTGAAAATTATATAATATAATTTTGTTTGAATAAAATTTGAATAAACTACGACAAGCATTTTTTTTCTTGTGCAAAACATGAGTTTACTTAAGCGGCATTTCACGAAAAGGCGGAGGTCCTATTCAATAATGGAAGCATTCGAAATGAGCCTGAAGGTGTGTTCTATCATTGCAAAGAATAAAATTAGTGGTTTTTTTCGTTTTCTTGTTGCTGTTGCACAATATACACATTTCAGTATCAAAATTTTTGAAAAAAAGTTCTAGTCATTTTCCTAACCTAAATTTCACTGAAAAGCAAACATACCTTTATTTTTAAGTGTATTTACAGCCCTATTATGCTACTTAAAAATCATCTTAATCCCTTATTAAGCAGAAAGAAAAGTGAGAAATAATTTATGACTCCCAAATTAAGTTTTTAAGTTCAGAAAAATATCAGATGTAGAAAAAAGATGTGCAAAACATGAATTCACTTTAGTAGCTTTTTATGAAGAGGCGGGGGTCATATTCAATATTAGAAGCATTCGAAATAAACCTAAAAGTGTGTTCTATCATTGCAAAGAACAGAATTAGTGGCATTTTTTCGTTTTTTTTTTTTTTTGCTTTTGCTTTTGCACAATATATACATTTCAGTACCAACATTTTTGAAAAAAGTTCTAGTCATTTCCTAACTTATTTTTCAATATTTTTTGTGTAAAAGAAGCATAGCTCATGCTTTTGTAGCATAAAAACGTACAGTCGACGCTCATTATAACGACCACACGTTATAAAGACCATGCCATTATAAAGACCAGTGGGAAAAGCCCCAATTTGATTCCCGAAATACAAAAAGCCTGTTATAGCGACCACCCGTTATAAAGACCTATTTCTTTGGAACGGAGATGGTCTTTATATCGAGCGTTGACTGTATTATGTTTATTTTTAATGATTTATAATTGTATTGAATGTGCGAAGAAGAGATAGGATAGCACAGTCTTTGAAGAAAAAATAACAATGAAAAATATGAGTTTCCGAATATTATCAGATTGTTTGTCTTTGCAGTGTTTGTGTGATCCTGTTTTCAGCAAATTTAAGGAATATTCTGTTTGATATTTTAACGCTCGACCTTCCTTGCATTTTCGACGTCAGACAGTACTTGTTGAAGTCACGTTATCATGAAATATTCGGAATACTTATTTTGTACATATTCAATCTCCGTTTGAAGAGAATAGTAACATCTTCCAGAATGTTATGTTACGGACCGTTTGACGTAGTTATTTCATCTAACATCTTACCATTTCTTGGTTATAGTAAAGATAATAGTCCTTTCTTAGGTAAAAGATAGTCTTGCTTCAAATCCAGCATAGTCACTTACTTGAAAATTTTCAATTTTTTTCTTTTAAACTCCAATAGCAAGTGTCGAAAGCTGTATTTGCTCTTAACTGGATGCTGAAATTTCTAGTTTATTTTTATTGAATTATTTCTGTCCGGGGCTCTAGCTTCTTAATTATCTCCTATTATTATTTTTCAGGGCAAACCAACCTTCCTGATAAGCGAATCCAATGAAAAACAAACAAACCAAAATAGAAAATCCACTCACATTCTTTATCCCTCTTATCACTATGACCCATATTTTGATAAATAAGAAGAGACCTGATACATGCGCAAATGCAAGGAAGGTTGAGCGTTAAAATATCAAACAGTATATTCCTTAAATTTGCTGAAAACATGATCACACAAACACTTCAAAGACAAACAATCCGATAATATTCAGAAACTCACATTTTTAATTATTATTTTTACTTTAAAGATTGTGCTATCCTATCTCTTCTTCGCACATTCAATACAATTATAATTCATTAAAACTAAATATAATACGTTTTTATGCTACAAAAGCATGAACAATGCTTCTTTTATGCAAAAAATATTGAAAATTAAGTTAGGAAAATGACTAGAACTTTTTTCCAAAATGTTGGTACTGAAATGTGTATATTGTGCAATAGCAACAAGAAAACGAAAAAAAGCCACTAATTTTATTCTTTGCAATGATAGAACACACCTTTAGGTTTATTTCGAATGCTTCTATTATTGAATATGACCTCCGCCTCTTCATAAAAAGCTACTAAAGTGAATTCATGTTTTGCACATCTTTTTTCTACATCTGATATTTTGCTGAACTTAACAACTGAATTTGGGAGTCATAAATTATTTCTCACTTTTCTTTCTGCTTAATAAGGGATTAAGATGATTTTTAAGTAGCATAATAGGGCTGTAAATACACTTAAAAATAAAGGTATGTTAGCTTTTCAGTGAAATTTAGGTTAGGAAAATGACTAGAACTTTTTTTTCAAAAATTTTGATACTGAAATGTGTATATTGTGCAACAGCAACAAGAAAACGAAAAAAACCACTAATTTTATTCTCTGCGCTGATAGAACACACCTTCAGGCTCATTTCGAATGCTTCCATTATTGAATAGGACCTCCGCCTTTTCGTGAAATGCCACTTAAGTAAACTCATGTTTTGCACAAGAAAAAAAATGCTTGTCGTAGTTTATTCAAATTTTATTCAAACAAAATTATATTATATAATTTTCAAGTATTTTTTTATTAAATCCTCATACTTTCAGCAACATATCTGAGAATTTTTGGAAATATTGAAAGATTTCTGCACCCATCACAATTTACTTAAGAGATACGTATACATGCAGATTAGGCTTAGCGGTTGACAGAAAATGCAATTTTTTGAAAAGTTTGACGGCCTGTAAAACAAAAACCAGATCACATATGGGCAAAAGAATTCATATGGTTACTAACCACCATAAAAATATTAAATACACCAAATTTTATCAAAATCCGAGGATATGGGTTACATGACCGGGTGAACTGACGTGGAATGGTCAGTTCACCATTCCACGTCATTGTGAGTTTGTACCCCCAAGATGAAAGAGTTGCTTTTTCCTTCCAGGTATTCAATTTTTCAATTGTCTGTGAGAAAAGTTCCATTAGTTATTTCCCTTAAGAAACACCGTGTAAGAAGCTAGTTAAGAATATATCCAAAAATATTAATTTGTTATTTATTAAATGCCATTTTCAATTGGCTTTATAGCTCAGTATACAAGAGCTTTGAAATATACTATGCATATACTTATGTTTAGAATCAAAATAGTTTTCATTGTTTTACTTAAAGTCAAACAGTTCATCAATCTTAAAATCTCTTTAATGAGATTTTATGAGAAAATGTGTTTTACTGCCAGTTTCATTGCATTTAAGTTTTTATTATTTACATTTTTGCATTTCACCTTTAAATAAATTACAATTATTTTGATAATTGTAATAAAATTTGAAAATATCAGCTCAAATCTTATTTATTTGTTAAAGCTCACATGTTTCAAGTATATTTATGAACACATATTTATTTTTTGGAGAAGTGAATAATCTTTGTGCAGATTTTATTTATTTATTTTTTGTAGCATTTCATTATTTAAAAGCCATCCATTGAAACAAATACTGAGCAAATTTTCTTCATGCATGACAAAATGCACTTGAATTGATTTTAAACAATGAATATCCCATTGTTTTAAAAGCTGCTTTTGTAAACAAAACTTTTTTTGAAGGAGAATCGTGATTTGTTGTAATTGTTGCATAGTTCAATACATTGGTTTTTGAAAAAAAGTTTTCCTTAATTGTAATGTTTATCTCAGATATTTTTAAAGCTACCAATGATGTTTTTTTTTTTTTTTTTCAGGGAAAAAAAGAACTTCTTTTACCATAGAATTTAATCAAGAGTTCTATAAAAAAGATTTTTATAAACTGTTTTTATCTGCTCTACCAAAGGAATATAATTCAAAGGTTTGTACTTTCTTAAACTTTAAAAATCCACAAAGCATATTTTGAAGAACATATATTTATTGTTATTATTGTTAATTTAATGAATATGAATTTAAAAAAAAACAATTATTTTGAATAAATTTTCATTGGTATGTTTGAAATGAAGTGATAAAAAGGTAATCTCAATTAAATTTAATTCTTGAAAATTGAAATCATGACTTTTTTGGAGCAGGGAAAATGTGTGAAATATGAAATGGAAAATGTTAAAAGTAGCTTAATTTTGCCTATGCTGAAATTTTTTATTTAATGTGCTTTCATTATAAAATTCATTAGGTAATTTCTACTGTACCACATTCTTTGTAGTGCAAGAATCCTATAGTTGGGTGCTTCATATTAAAAAAAAATTGTAAATGGGCAATTCCACGAAAATGTCAACCTGAGCATCAAAATTTCAATGTTCTCAAAACGCAAATTAATATATATATTTTAAAAGCTTGAACTATCTATTTTAATATGGTACCCCTTAAAATTTTATATTAGAAACTGTTGTATTGAAAACAGACCGAAAGAGATGTCCATCATCTCTCCATAATTATGTTCGATAATTTAGAGTACAGTAATTAGTGGTTTTTTCCCCCCAAAAAATCTAACTAAACAAAAAAGTTGGGGTAATTTGTTATACACATTATGAAAATTCTTAATACAGTCTTATTTCAAAAAAATATTGTTGTGGCGTTTCGTTTAGATACAGTTTGAAATTCAGTTTATGAATGTCAGTCAGTTACCATAAAAAATCAACATTTTCCCCTGAGCGTGAAAATTTTTGATGGAAACTTACAAAAATTCATACTCTCTGCCTACTTTAAGAGTATTTAAATACTGAATAAACAGAAGTTGAAGTTTGCATCAAGAACTTAAAAAATTCCATGGTAACTGACTGACAACTTAATGTGGTAACTGACTGACATTTAATTTAATTTCAAAATAACTACAGCGTAGTTAATTACACACTCCTAAAAATATTTCTCTTGTTAAACAAACATAAAACAACACAACTCTTGAGTTTTAAGATTGGTAAATGCTCTCTTTTGTGAAGAAAATCCAAATGTTAAGATTGGTCTTTCCAAGTTTAGCAGCCTCCGCCCAAATCAAACATTACTAAGAAGAGACATTCCCCATAATGTGTCTTTGTCAAAAACATGAAAATATTCAATTATTTTTGGATGCCTTAAAAGAAAAAGGGTTGAATGTTACGACTAAATTAAAAGATTTTATAAAGGCTGCAGTCTGTGACGAAGAAAATGAAATATGTATGAACGGCAAATGTAGCAGATGCCCCATGATAAATGGGCTAAATTCAAATGATGACCAGCATCATGAACTGTGCACTTGGAAAGAGTGGAAAAATACTCCTCAATGCCAACTAACCACCAATGAAGGAACAACTGAGGACTGCATAAATGATTTAAGAGCGAAACTACCATCATTCCTACAGCATGTTTTTGTAAAGGGAAAGCAATCAGAAGAATTCAAGATAAAACGGGATGATCTAAATTCTGAACAGCTAGTCCTACAAATTAATTTTGCAGAAAATTTCTGCTGTAAGGAACAAAATGAAATCCAAGCAGCTCATTGGAACCATAAAAAAGTTACAATTTTTACAGCTGTTTCTTGGTTTGTAGAAGGTGACCAAAAACAAACAAAATCGTACGCAGTAATATCAGACTATCTAGATCATGAGAATGCTGTGAAGGTTTTCCTTCGGGAAAAAATAAAGGATTGAAACTAACTAAGAACTTTTCCTCGTTACATATTTTTTCTGATGGTGCTGCCAGTCAGTTCAAGCAGCGTTTTAACCTATGCAACTTCACATATTTTTGCAAGGACTTTCAAATTCGCGAAGTCGAATGGCAGTTTTTCCACTTCACATGGCAAGGGAGCCGTAGATGGAGTCGGTGGCCAAGTAAAGAGGTTAGCATGGATGGAAGTGTTGAGTGGAAAAGCAACCATCAATAATGCATCAACCTTTTATAATGCTATAAAAGAGAAAGATCTGAAAACACAACTTATTATTGTTAAGCAGGAAGATGTTCACTCCACAAAAAATGAATTGAAAATGAGATTTAGTGATATTTTGGCTATTCCGAATATCCGAAAAATGCATTATTTTAAGACCCTCCATAGATGAAAATGTAATTATCTACAGCCAATACAGCAAATGCTCAACTGTTCAAACTCATCACTTTAAGAAAATTTCAAAAAAGTACTGAGTGACTGATAGCAAAACATGTTTAACAAAACCTGCATAACCCATAATCCGAATATCCTATGAAAACAAAAATTGTAAATATAATTAACTTAAAAATTGGACTTCCATTACTTTACTCTTTGTGTTATCTTTATAAAGGTTTTATTGCATAATTTTGAATATTTGCATTAGTATAATTTAACAGTTGGTTCCTGATAGGTAAGTCAGTTACCAATTTGTTGCAAAGACTGCAATCATTTATTGCAGCAAAGTTAAGTTTGACTTTTGTAAATTTATTGTTTACCTTTTTTGTAGACTTATTCATAATTTTTACTGTATAATTTTGAACATGTGTATCAGTATATTTAGAATATTTCAGAAATGTCAGTCAGTTACCGGAATGTCAGTCAGTTACCAAGCTACTCTAGCTACTGTAATTCTTTACTGCAGCAATATTTTTAAACTCAACTGCCATGGTCCGAAAGGTTATTCATTCTCTTTGATCCTCATTTTTTATTCAATAAAATTTCCTTCAACTTTCAGAGAAATCTCTTGTAGAATTAGTGTTACTTTTCACACAGGTTGCATTCATGTCAGTCAGTTACCATATTTTTGGCAATTTTTATAAAATCATTAAAAATATATTTTGAAAGTTCAATTCTACCATGAAATTCATCTTAAAAAGTACAATAAGACAGGAAAAAACAAATTAGTAAAATTTGAGATTTGTTGTGTTTTATTTCAAAATACTTCTGTTTTTTGCTTTGTGAATGTCAGTCAGTTACCCGTGGAATTGCCCAAATGGTATTTTTGAACTTCATAAAAATGGGAAAAACAATGTTTAAAAAATTGTTCCTAATTTAAACACCTCCCTTTTCTGTAAAAACTATAGTCAAAAATCTAAAAAAAAAAGAAAAGCATATACTTGATTATTTATATTTAAACATTAAAGAACTAAAAAATTCAAATCTTTTAATGTTTATTTGGTTACGATAAAAGGGGGTGGGGGTCGTCCATCCCTGCTGTAGTCTTTTCACTAGTTCCAAAAGTTAGGTAGAATATACTACTCTTCTACGAAAATGATACATACTAAATTTCATTGCATTCTTTTGGGTCCCCCATTTTTGAGGTATGTTTTAAGAAAATGTTTTAACTTACTTTTTTTATGATATTTATTTAGTTATATTTCAGAGTTTTCCGTTATTGACTCATTTTTACAAGATTATTTTTCTGATATTTTTGTAACTTGCGATACAAGTCGAGTATTTAAAATCTCTTTCAAAATAACAGCTGAATTTGTCTTCATACGCATATTTAATCAAATTATGAATTTATAGGTAATAAATGATGAGTATAAAATTATTGCTTAATGAAAGGATTTTTAATTTAATTATATATTTTTTCAAGGGCATTTTTTACCGTTTGTGCTTGCATTAATATTTTTGATTATCAAATCCCGAGTTCTAATACTATGTATGATAATAAAGATACTTCATAATTAAAATCCGGGTCTACTTTGGATAAGAAGTTAGTACCTCCTCTTTTTCCGCTATTATTATGTATTCAATGCTGTTCTCTTCCAAAAATGCTTTCTTTCTGGGCATCCCATGTATTTACTATAATACTTTTGCTATGCTATTTTTAATTGATTGAATGATTTTTTCTACAATGCAACAGATATTTGCAGAAAGAAGCTCAGCATCAAATCACTATACTCAAATCAGAAAGGTACTACCATTTAAATACTTTCGGCCCCGGTTAAACAAATACTGCCAGTTCCAAGAAATATTATTCGATTAAGTGGGAATCTTTAACATTGCGTCTACGACATCGGTTCCGGGAAGATTTGTTCGTATAAGCGGGGTATTTGTTTATCCATTACCTGATTAAGCAGGGTCGACAGTACTTCAAGAAAAAAGTCTTTTTCATGACTAAGTTGTTCTAAATTGCACTTTATTAGTTTAATACTCTGTTTCTAATCTTCCACTTTTCTGATTTGCAAAACAACTCTGCTGCATTCATTCTTCAGAAATGGATTCTGACAAATATTCTGATTATGAACTTTCAGATTCATCGTCTCCTGGATCATCTTCTGATAGTGAAAGTGAGGAAGATACATCATTAAATGTCGCAAGAGACTAGGTCAGATTAGACAGTGATGATCTAAGCCCCCCTCCACTAGGCCTCCCATTCACTTAAAATACAGGAATTAAAGTATTGCTGCATCATTGGACACCAGTAGAATTTTTTGCGTCTTTTTGGATGATGACATCATAAACCATATATCCACTGAAACGAATAGATTTTCACGGGACTTCATAGAAAATAATGAACTGACACCACACACCAGGTTCCGGAGTGCAAAACTGGAAAAAGACAGACTTGAGTGAAATTATACTGTTTATTGCATTATTGCTAATGCAAGGCATTATGCGAAAACCATTTCAGAAATTGTATTGTACCTAAAAACCACTGCTAAAACCCCTTTCCTCTGGGAAATTATGTCAGAAGACGATTTAGTATGATCATGAGATTTTTACACTTCATGGATAATAATACTATTGATTTGCCATCTCCAGCCTGGATAAAGAGTATATAAATAATAAATTCAAATCTGTGTACCAGATGTGTAAGTATTAGACCGGAATTTCCCATAGGTGGCGCTAGATGACGATGTAGTTACCGACTCATCCCGTCAGAGGTGTCTTGTTATTGTATTGATATCCGACAAAAATTTCCAACTCACAATAACACGAGTTTCATTCAGTAGCATTAGTTTATTAGAGATAAACATGTCGAGTTTTGTGCCAACAAATTTCAATTTGCGGACATCACTAGTTTTCTGTTTTCATCTGAAGAAAACCGCAGCCGAATCGCATCGAACGTTTATGGAGACGTATGGTGAGCATGCTCTCGGTAAAATACAGTGTTTTGAGTGGTTCAAATGGTTCAGAAGTGGAGATTTTGACATGAGGAACGAAGAACGTGGAAGACCACCGAAAAAGTTTGAAGACGCTGACCTGCAAGCCTTGTTAGATGAAGACGACGCTCAAACACAGCAACAACTGGCGGAGCAGTTAAATGTGACCGGAGAAGCCATCTCCCTTCGGTTGAAAGCCATGGGAAAGATACAAAAGGTGGTGAAATGAGTTCCACATGAACTCAACGAAAGACAGCGGGAAAACAGCATGCGAAATGCTGCTCGCCATGTTCAAAAGAAAGTCATTTCTCCATAGAATTGTGACTGGAGATAAAAAGTGGATATATTTTGAGAATCCTTAGCGCAAAAAGTCATGGGTTACTCTGGGTGAACCATCAACATCGGCGGCAAGACCAAACCGCTGCGGACAAAAGACAATGCTGTGTGTCTGGTGGGACCAGAAGGGCGTAATCTACTACGAGCTGCTGAAACCTGGGGAAACTGTCAATACTGAAGGCTACCAACAACAAATGACCAATTTAAATCGAGCTTTGAGTGCAAAGCGACCAGAATACCAACAAAGACCGCACAATGTGATTTTGCTGCATGACAACGCCCCAACACACAAAGGAAAACGGGTCCAGGAAACAATAGAGTCGTTCTGTTGGGAGATTATTTTGCACGTGGCTTACTCACCGGACCTTGCCCCATCCGATTATTACTTGTTTGCAGCGATAGGACACACACTTTCTGAGCAGCGCTTGACTTCTTACGAAGCTGTACAAAAATGGCTTGATGACTGGTTTGCCTCAAAAGATTAACAGTTCTTTTGGCGCGGAATCCACAAATTGCCAGAAAGATGGCAAAAATGTATAGATAGCGACGGACAATACTTTGAAGAAGGTTCTTTGTATCATATTATTACAATAAATGTGTTTTTTCTGTAGAAAAATTCCGGTTTCATACTTACACACCTGGTATGTGCCTGAAAATGATTTTGCCATTGATGAATCACTATTACTTTACAATGGACGACTAATTTTCAAACAATACATTCTAAAATAGAGAGTGAAGTTCAGCGTTAAATTTTTACAGCTCTGTGAACCCAAGAGTGGCTACATTTGGAACAGTAGAATTTGTACAGGAAAAGATACTCCTTTGTGGGACCAAGCCGACAAGTTCAAATTTAGGACGAACATTGTAATGTCACTGATGGACACTCTACTAAACAAAGGCTATTGCATCACTACTGACAATTATTATACTTCACCAGAACTTACTGAACTTTTACTTCCTTAATTACTTACTTTTACTTCCTCAAAGGACTGATGTGTACAGAACTTTGAGAAGTAAGAGGAAAGATGATCTGCAAGAAATCAAGACCTGAAATCAACCAAAAGGGGAAATCTTCTTGTTTCACAATAGTCCGTGGAGTTAGTGCAAACATATTTCATTTCCGGATACCAGTCTGAAATTTTATGTGGGGCTTAAATTCACATAGGAGGACAAAAAAACGCCGGGAGACACTTGATCGGAGGTCAAGGTCATTCCGTGATGACGTCATCAAAATGGCCGCTTTTACAGGTAAATACGTTCGTTTAACTGCTTAAAACTCCATCATAGATTGAAATATTGCAAAACTCAAATATATCATCTGAAAGCTCTTTAAAAGAGCTATTTAGAAAAAATTAATTTTTCTTTCTGAGGTCAAGGGCTCACCTGTAATGACGTCATCAAAATGGCCAATTTTACAGGTAAATACGTTAGTTTAACTCCCCCTAAAATTCCATCATATATTTAAATATTTCAAAACTCAAATATATCATCTGAAAGCGCTTTAAAAGATCTATTTATAAAGATATAATTTTTCTTTCTGAGGTCAAGGGTTCACCTGTGATGACGTCATCAAAATGGCCGCTTTTGCAGGTAAATACGTTCGTTTAATTGCTTAAACTCCATCATAGATTAAAATATTGCAAAACTCAAAGGTATCATCTGAAAGCTCTTTAAAATAGCTATTTAGAAATATTTAATTTTTCTTTCTGAAGTCAAGTTCTCTCCTGTAAAGACGTCATCAAAATGGCCGCTTTTACAGGTAAATACGTTTGTTTAACTCCCCCTAAAACTCCATCATAGATTCAAATATTGCAAAACTCAAATATATCATCTGAAAGCTCTTTAAAAGAGCTATTTAAAAAGATTTAATTTTTCTTTCTAAGGTCAAGGGCCCACCTGTGATGACGTCATCAAAATGGCCGCTTTTACAGGTAACTACGTTTGTTTAACTCCCCCTAAAACTCCATCATAGATTCAAATATTGCAAAACTCAAGCATATCATCTGAAAGCTCTTTAAGAGAGCTATTTAGAAAAAATTAATTTTTCTTTCTGAGGTCAAGGGCCCACCTGTAATGACGTCATCAAAATGGCCAATTTTACATGTAAATCCGTTTGTTTAACTCCCCCTAAAATTCCATCATATATTTAAATATTTCAAAACTTAACTATATCATCTTAAAGCGCTTTAAAAGATCTATTTATAAAGGTATAATTTTTCTTTCTGAGGTCAAGGGTTGACCTGTGATGACGTCATCAAAATGGCCGCTTTTGCAGGTAAATACGTTCGTTTAACTGCTTAAAACTCCATCATAGATTCAAATATTGCAAAACTCAAATACATCATCTGAAAGCTCTTTAAAAGAGCTATTTAGAAAGACTTATTTTTTCTTTCTAAGATCAAGGGTCCACCTGTGATGACGTCATCAAAATGGCCGCTTTTACGGGTAAATACGTTTGTTTAACTCCCCCTAAAACTCCATCATAGATTCAACTATTGCAAAACTCAACTATATCATCTAAAAGCTCTTTAATTGAGCTATCTAGAAATATTTAATTTTTCTTTCTAAGATCAAGGGCCCACCTGTAATGACGTCATCAAAATGGCCGCTTTTACAGGTAAATACGTTTGTTTAACTCCCCCTAAAACTCCATCATAGATTCAAATGTTGCAAAACTCAAATATATCATCTGAAAGCTCTTTAAAAGAGCTATTTAGAAAAATTTAATTTTTCTTTCTGAGGTCAAGGTCCCACCTGTAATGACGTCATCAAAATGGCCTCAAATGACGTCATCACAGGTGGGCCCTTGACCTTAGAAATAAAAATTAAATCTTTCTAAATAGCTCTTTTAAAGAGCTTTCAGATGATATATTTGAGGTTTGCAATATTTGAATCTATGATGGAGTTTTAAGCAGTTAAACGAACGTATTTACTTGTAAAAGCGGCCATTTTGATGACATCATCACAGGTGAGCCCTTGACCTCAGAAAGAAAAATTAAATCTTTCTAAATAGATCTTTTAAAGTGCTTTCAGATGGTATAGTTGAGTTTTGAATATTTAAATCTATGATGGAGTTTTAGGGGGATTTAAACAAACGTATTTACCTTTAAAAGCGGCCATTTTGATGACGTCATTACAGGTGGGCCCTTGACCTCAGAAAGAAAAATTAAATATTTCTAAATAGCTATTTTAAAGAGCTTTCAGATGATACCTTTGAGTTTTGCAATATTTTAATCTATGATGGAGTTTAAGCAATTAAACGAACGTATTTACCTGTAAAAGCGGCCATCTTGATGACGTCATCACGGGAGTTCATGACCACTGATCAAGTGTCTCCCGGCGGTTTTTTGTTCATATATATGTATCTAAGCTCTGTACCAAATTTCACACTGGTATCCGGAAGTGAAATATTTAGGCTGTTTTTGTCGCTAACTCCACATACTACAAAGGAAAAATGTGCATTTTCAAATATATGGACAAAAAGCCCATTGTAATTTTAAGCACAATATATACGATCGATTTTGTGGAGAAGGAAAAAAAACAAAAGCAATGGCATTGAAAGTAGGGTTATCAGGAAGTCAAAAGCAATTATGGATTACAATAACACCATGGCAGGAGTTGACCTAGCAGATCAGAGCTTGTCATATTATCCAATAGTACGAAATCAGCTAAAAGAATATTATGTTAAGATTTTTTCAGGCAAATATTAAACCAATGTGTATGGAACGCGTTCGTACTTTACAAAAAAAAAAATTGTGTCCCACTTAACCATCTGGACTTTAGGTTGGACCTCATAGAAAACTTAATTGAAACCTACAAGGATAAAAAGGTCGTACCTTAACACCAGACTCAAGACAGTCTTACTGGGCGTCACTTCCCTTCATACATAGAGGCGACTAACAACAACAACAACAAAAAAAAAGAATCCAACCGGAGCCTGTATTGTTTGCAGTCAAAATTTTGAAAATAGATGAAAGAGCATAAGAAAAGAATTGTAATTATTAAATATGCTTTAAATACATGTTTATATTTGATCTTTTGCCCTTTCCCATTCATATGTTTTCCAAAGTAGGGTTATGTAACTCTACTCCACATATAATGTATAAACTGTTGTATTCCTGTTGAATTAATTTTGTAACACATTTCAATTGTGTCTAAAGTGATTATACAATTTTCAGGATGACTTTGATGGAGCCGAGCTCGCGGATTTACACATATGGATGCAAAATCAAGTTTTTACTTGCCACAATGTAAATATCAATCTTATTTTAAATATTTGAATATCTCTCTCTATTTATATATCTCGTCGCTACCATGCTAAAATTAGGAATGTGAAAATTAGAACTTTTTAGGAGAGCCAAAACACTGCATATTACTTTTTCCCACCTGACGTATTCGGTTATTTTCAATTTTTAAACTTTTATACATATATTTAAGTGTAAAACTATCGTTCGAAGATATCATTTTCATTTTAATTACTTGTAAAATTCGAACTTGAAAAACACAATTTTTCATATTCGTTATTTTAGCATGGTGCGGACGATATGTGAGTTTGTGTGTAAAGCAATGTATTAAAGGAGAACTTTTTCAATTGCTACAGTTTATGCATAAAGTAAAATAAAACAGTATATTTAGGTAGAATATGTTACAAAAAATCACCTGTTGTCAATAAATCAATTGGGATAATAAGTGCAGATACCATTTGTGCCTAGCAGAGTGGTATAGAATGTATATTATTTTTTACGTTACAGTATAATGTTTATATATATATATATATATATATATATATATATATATATATATATATATATATATATATATATATGTATATATATATATACACTGCTCGACATTGAAAATGCAACACCAAGAAGGAGTGGTCAGAAATTGATGAAATTTGGTAAGAAGACAGAGACAGCATGGAACAATAAGTGATATTTATTTCAAAACAAATAAGCAAAATTTAGAGCGAGGACGGCGTCGGCTCAGTGAGAAGTAGACCACCGCGGACACACGAAGAAATACGTCTAGGCATGGAGTCAATAAGCCTTCGGATGGTGTCCTGAGGGATGGCACTCCATTCCCTTTCAACCATTTGCCACAGTTCGTCCTCTGAACGAGGCAGTGGCAGGTTCTGCAAACGGCGTCCAATCACGTCCCACACATGTTCGATTGGTGACCAGTCAGGAGAGTATGGTGACCAAGAAAGCATCTGTACACTTCGTAGAGCATGTTGGCTGATTCGAGCACTGTGAGGCCGGGCGTTATCCTGTTGAAAAATTGCATTTGGCAGACCCTGAAGGTAGGGGATTGCCACCGGCCGCAGTGCATTATCTACATATCGTTGGGCCGTCATAGTAGCCTGAATACGAACTAGAGGTGATACGGAATTGTATGCAATAGCGCCCCAAACCATTATGCCACGTTGTCGCGCTGTGGGGCGTTCCACAGTTACTGCCGGATTCGATCTTACTCCACGTCGACGCCACACACGTATGCGATGACTTTCGCTGGACAAACAGAAGCGGGATTCATCTGAGAACACTACGGTTTGCCATTCTGCCATCCACGTCGCTCTGGTCCGGCACCATTCCAATTGTTGGAGTCTGTGCTGTGAGGTCAATGGCAGTCTTCTTTAGCGGGCGCCGTGATTGCAGGCCAGGTGCAACCAGTCGACGGGAAATGGTTCTGGTCGACACACGAACATCCAGGGTACCTTGCACGTGCTGCAGAATCGACGTACAAGTGACTTGCGGGTCCGCCACAGCTTGTCGGTGAATCCGTCGATCCAAGCAGTCTGACTTCACTCTGGCTGTACCTGCACCCCTCAATGTTGCTACATTTCCTCTTTCCAACCATCTCCGACACAGCCGATGCACAGTGCTTGCATCCATGTGGGTATCGGCTGCAATTTGACGTATGGATCAACCTCCCCTTCTCAGTCCGATCACTATACCCCTTGTAAAGTCGTCTATATGCTGGAAGTGTCTTCGCTGAGGACGGCGAGGCATTTCCTCCTATCACACATATCCTTCGAGACAAAAACCAAATTTCTCCGATAATTAGTCTGGCAGAAAAACCAACATGAACATAGCCCACTTTTCAACTTCATTCTCTTATATCTTACTTCACGTGCGTCGGAGAGCTGCGCATTTCATATCATTTGCATAACTCAGTGACATGCGTCTACGGTAAAATTTGCATGAATTTCTGACCACTCCTTCTTGGTGTTGCATTTTCAATGTCGAGCAGTATATATATATATGTATATATATATATATATATATCAGTAGCGAGGCGTGACTTCAAGCGTCAGTCATCGCTAACTTTCAAGCCCCTAAAGAAATATACCAGACCATATGTTTCACTCAGGGGTGTTTGTAATAAGAAATTTCTGAAAATTTTGGGCTGCCGTTTCCGAAATTTAATTTCTCAGGTTTCGAAAATTTTGAACTGTCGTTTCTGATGTCCATTATTTGGTTCTTTTTTTCATTGCTGAAGAATAACAATATTGCAATGTATTTAAAAAAATGATATATGGCTACAGATTTTTACGAATGTGTGTGTGAGGGGCAGGGAGGGGTAAGCTCCTCATACTTTCAGAACATTTCACCAAGTCTTCAGAAAATTTTACTTACCTTGTAAAAATCTTGGTTCACAGATGCTTCTTTTTCAATTTGAAAAGTTCAAGCTTACTGAAATGCAAAGCTCGAACGGCAACGAGCACTACTTTTTATGAAAAACATTTATAATTGAAACTAAAAAGAGACTAAAAAAACAAAACCACGCACACATATATTCGTTTTTGAAAGTTCGATGAAGTTCCAAAACACAAAAGGTAACAGTATTTTCCCCTATGCAAAACTACTGTAGTTGCAAACAATATTGTCTTCGACCCGTCGGGCTCATATTGGCGCCATCGTAAGATAACCGCAACCCCTTTTTTTTGAAAAATGTGACGCACCGAATTGAAAAAAAAAAAAAAAAGAATGAACGAAACAGGAGAAAAAAATCTCTACCCCTCCGCATCCAACCCCCACGATCCGCCAAAACTGAGAGTTGCCAGTAAAAACAAAATGCTTTGCACATAAAATTTTCGCGGGTAATCGCCGATGACTCGTTTTGCATTTAAGGGAAGCTGTGAAAGAATCTGATTGGCTGAAATGGCTGACAAGCGAAAAAATATGCGCGCGCACACACAAAAGCGATGCGATATCTTTAGCGATGAGTGAAGGTCAAAACTAATCGTTTACTCAACAGATGGCACCACTAAAATAAAATTATTTGGAATATTAAATGATCCGAAAAAATAATCTGAAAATAAAATTTTAAAAACTTTAATTCTTCCAGTGCAAAACGAGGTTTGCCTTCAGGTCATCGGCGAATCGTTCGATGACTTGAGGCCTCGCTACTGATATATATATACACATACAGTCCAGTCAGATTAATGTGACCACCACGTACTTTTGACGTCGACGCTAAATAACCAATTACAGAAAGGCCTTGCTAACACAGTGCAGTTGGGTATATATAAAGGGTATGTGAGGGCTTTGGAAAACATTTCCACTGTTGGCGTAATGCAAAAACGAAACAATTATTTATATGACGTACAAAATGGCATGAGCATTGACTTTCGAGTCAAGGGTGGAAGCATTTCAAAATGGCTTGAGTTTTTGAGCTGTTACCTTGCCGTTGTTTTAAAAGTGTATAGTGCATAGCAAAATGGAACTGTTCAAAATCAGCGACATGGCAAATTTGATGCTCCAGGAGCCATAGATAACAGAGGCGAATGATGGCTGCGGAGATGGGTTCGGGTTAATAGACGGGCCACCGTTGAGCAACTGACCCCCTAGATGAACCCATGGGGTATCAACATCGTCTCTCACACTACTGTTTATCGGGCGTTGCTGCGTCTGGGTTCCCGAAGCAGAAGCTTGGTTTATGCGCCTATGCTGACTACTGTCCATCAACAACGAACCCTTGAATTTGCACGCCAGTACCGCAGCTCGACCTCCTTTGAGTGGAGAAAGGTAGCATTTACTGATGAATCACGTTTTACGCTCCATCGGACAGACAGATGTTGTATTAGAAGGCGTAAAACTTCTGAAAGCAAACACCCTGCAACCATTGCCGGAACGGTCCTGTTATACTTTTGCAAATAAATCCAATTGGACTTAAAATTAACTTAGGAAGTTTTATTAACATACTTAGTTAATATGAACGTATTTACAAAAAGCCAGCATCTATATGACATTCAAGTGCAAATCCACCACAGCATCCTGGCCGCTTCACGTTTTATACATAAGTCGTCACGAAGCAAAGCCGAGCGGCGCATGAAAATGTCTCGTCCAATCAGCGAGAAGCGCACATTAACGCGTCATGCACACGCGCCAGAGCGATCCTTACGCTCTCCCGGGCAGAGCGATGCACGCGACGCCTCCTTGCTGATCAGAGAAACAACGCGCTCCGTGACTGCGGGAGAATGCGTCAGTATACTTACACGATTGTTGCGTAACAATGGCCCCCCCTCCCGCATTCACGGAACGCTTACATTTACAAGATTCAAAATATTTCAATTGAAAAAGAGAACATAAGTTTACAAATCAAAATTAAACCATATGCAATTACTTTCACATATAAAACTAATTAGTCCATGTCACACCTGAAACAAAACAACTTACATCACAAAAATAGCCTTAACAAACTTCAAAACTCCATCTTTAGTCAGAGGTTTAGTGAATATATCTGCAAGGTTATTTTTAGTATTGACGTAGGCCAATTTGAAGATATTATCATAAATTAAATTTCGAAGAAAATGATAACGTACGTGAATATGTTTTGTTCGGTTATTCTCTATCGGAGATTTGGAGAAATCTATTGCAGCTGCGTTATCTGATAACAAAATATTCGAATTTAATTCCCTTTTGAAAAACCCAAAATGTTCACATTCTTTTAAAATTCGAATTATCCATAGCAGCTCTTTAGAAGCATCTGTTAAAGTAATATATTCAGCCTCCATGGACGAAAGGCTGACACATTTATGCTTAAAGGTTCTCCAAATTATGGGGACTTTGTCCAAAAATAGAATTATCCCCCCAACAGAAATTCTGTCATCTCGACATGTTGCAAAGTCTGAATCACTGTAACAGTTTATATTTAAGTTACTTACTTTTGAAAGTTCTAATTTATATTCTCTAGTTTGACTTACATACCCCAAAAGTTTTAATAATGCGTTCCAGTGAACGATCCCTGGATTGCTTTGGAATTGTGATAAGATATTGATAGCAAAGCTAATATCAGGTCGGGTACGACTTCCTATATATGCCAAACAACCAATTATGTTTCTATACGGTAATTTGTTCATTTCTTTTCTTTCCATTTCAGAACTTGGGCAGTCCAATTTTGTTAACAGGGTACCTTTTGCCATAGGCACGGATGAAAATGGAATATTGTAACTTTTATACATTTCACAAATTTGTTCAATATAATCCCTTTGATGAATATACAATTTATGATTAGTTTCTTCAAACGTGACTCCGAGGAGTTTACGTGTTCTACCCATGACTTTAAGGTCAAATTTTGATTGTAGCTTACTAATTATCATTTTAATACATTCATCATTTTCACCAAAGATTATTATGTCATCGACATACAATAACAAGATTATTTTATTTTGGAAGAAATAGACACAATTGCACCATTCAAGTTTAACAAAACATAAATCGGTTAAAACATGGTTAATCTCAAAAAACCATTCTCTGCCACTTTGACACAGTCCATAAATTGCTTTGTTTAAAGAACATACATAGTCTGGATTTTCATTAGAATTAAAGCCTTTAGGTTGTAACATTAAAATGTTCTTTTAAATTCGCGTACAAATAGGCACATTTGATGTCAACTTGACAATGTGACCATCCTAAAAAACACACAAATATTGAGAAAAACATGCGAACAATAGAAAAATTTATAACGGGACTAAAAACTTCATCGTAATTAACCCCTTTTTGCTGCTTATAACCTTGAGCAACTAAACGGGCGCGGTATCTCACAATTTCATTTTTATCATTCTTTTTGATTGTGTATACCCACCTGCACCCTAAAACATCCGCGTTTTTCGGTTTCGGCACCAAATCCCAAGTTCGCCGCTCGTGCAGTACTTTTATTTCATCTTCCATAGCATTTTGCCATTTATCTTTTTCGGGTGATTTTATAGCTTCACTATAATTCCTGGGAATTTGCACCTCAACGTGACACACTTCCGCAAGATTTTCTGCTGCACTATGAGAATTATCTTTAACGGGAGTTTGGGATTTTACTTTACCTGAATAAGTATTTTTGCCACTAAAATCAAACATATCTTTATAAAATTTAATGTTATGTTTTTGACAATATTTTTCTACGTCATTAGGTGACCTTAAACGAATATTTGAGTTTTCAATGGTGTAATAGATATCTGTCCGCGACCCGTCCTTCCTCGGTACGGCCTGCCTTATCCATTCAGTCTCTTTTGCCGAAAGTTTTTCAGGTTCCCCCCTGTCAGATTCGTCGTCCGAGTCTGATTCTTCCGAGGATTCTTCCGATTCCCGATAAATATAATTGTCCCTTGAGATTTCAGGGTCGGGATTCAATATATTGACCTGCATTCTTTCGTCAAATTTAACGTTAATCGTTTCTTTAATTTTCCTTTCATCAGGCATCCAAATACGATATCCCCGTGTATATAACCCATACCCCACCATTACACCCTTCTTAGCTCGCATTTCCAATTTGTTTCTTAATTGTTTGGGAATATTTACATATGCAGTTGAGCCAAATGTTATTAGGTGTTTTACCGATGGTTTCTTTTTACTATACAATTCAAATGGGGTCTTACTGTTATTGCCATGACACAGTCTGTTCCATGTATAGGAAAAACAAAGTAAAGCCTCATCCCAAAATGAGCTGTCCATATTGCTGTGCTTTAACATAGCTTTTATGGCATCTAGAGCAGTATAGTTAAAACGTTCTGCGACACCATTTTGCTGGGGAGAATATGTATTTGTCCTTTCTGCCCTTATCCCCTCTGTTTCGAGAAACTTTTTAAACTTATCATGACAAAACTCCATGCCATTATCAGTTCTAACATTAATTAATTTCAAATTTAAAAATCTTTCAGCTCTCGTTTGATATCTTTTAAATAATTCAAATACCTCCCCCTTTTCCGACATAGGATAAACGGTTACTTTTCTGGAAAAGTTGTCGATAATACTAAGAAAATAGCGCTTTTTATGTATAGATTCTTGAGGCAAAGGCCCACAAACATCCATGTGTACTAATTCTAAAGGGCATTCAGATCTTATTTTACCAATGCTCTTAAAAGGTAAACTTTTAGATTTAGCTATCTTACATGTGTTACAATCTAGTTTTTCATTTTCTAATTTATTCATTCCCCTAACACTATCGTTTTTACTAGTTTCAATAATATATTTATTATTTACATGGCAAAAACGTTCATGCCAAATTCTTACATTTTCTGGATAAATAACTCTAAAACAATAATATTCCACACTAACAATGAAGCAATCGAATTTTAACAAAGCATGAATAGTATCCACGTGCAGCTCTCGTGTTGAAGAAGAAAAAATAAGAATGATTCAAGAAGCAAGGAATGCTGGGTGTAAAACTCTGCACAGGCACCTCTTTCAACGTAAACACACCTGTTCTATGTTCTATTGTATGATAATGATCTTGATGGCGACAGCAAGAAGTCAAGAAAGTTATTTTCAATCCTGCCGCTGATAAGATTTATGCAATCTTGATATGTTAATATATATGTAATATTGCATACGTCTTGTTCTAATAATATTTTTTATTAAATCTTTATTCACTATTAAATACTCAATATTGACACCATCAGTGCAATATCAAGATTGAGACAATCAGTGCTATCAAGATTGATGCAAGAAGATTTGCTTGTAATGTGTATGTATATATATATATATATATATATATATATATATATATGTATACACACATACAGTCGCACAGTGAAGGGGCCGTTTTGGAGGTAAAAACACCTTCCAAATTCCATGGTTTGAAGATTAGTGTCAACTCTAATGCACATATATATTTACATATACACACAGTGAAGCACCGCTTATACATTTCTCTTTTATACTTTTTGATCATTTATACCTTTTTTCATTCGTCCGTTTTTATCATACAGTCCCTTTAAAACTATAAATGGTGCTTCACTGCATATACACTGCTTGACAAGTCCTAAGGAACAAGTGATTTATGCAAAATTACTTCTCAGACAGCTGGCCAATGAAAGTAAATTCAAGTTCAAAAGATTTTGTAGACCGAGACTCATTATCTGTATAAAAGACTGCACTCCAACTCAAGATTCCTACAAAAATTCACGCAGCTTGATGTTTGATGAAAATAGCGTTGGATATTGAAAAAGTTTGTTCTCTGAAATTCTGTTTGGCTCTAGCAATAGTTAAAAGCAAAATGTTAGCAAGACATTACATAAGGGCCTACAATTGTAGAAGAGCAGTTGGATGCAGGGACGTCATTTCAAGTTTTTCCAGGGGGGGGGAGGGCAAAGGGTGAAAACAATGCAATTTCATTGGAAAACAGCAAAAACCACGCCCACTTATATGTAAACACATTGATTTCTCAAAGCCAGGGGGGGCAATTGACCCCCCCCCTGCCCCCTAAATGAGCCTGGTTGGATGACTGGAATAAGTTAAAAGCTGTGGCAATGGGTGTATCAAAAAGTGTCATCTCGCAATTAAAGAAGGTCGTTGAAGGGGAAAATGCTTTGCAAAAGCATGCTGGGGGTCGTGCTATTAACACCACACCTTCAGAAGATCGTTATGTTGCCCTCGTGACAAAAAATAATCGAAATTTCACTCCTGAAGAGAAAACTGCAAACCTTGCAACCGCTACCGGTATGCATGTTTCTGCAAGAACCATCTCAGGGCAATTGTATAAAGTTGGCTTGTATGCACAGAAGCCTATACATTGCATCAGACTTCAACCAAGCTATCATCGGGAGAGATTACGCTGGTGTAAGGAATATATTGGTTGGGATCACTAAAATTGGTCTAGCGTAATGTGCTCCGAAGAATCTCCCTTCAGTGTGACAAGTGATTCTGGTCTCCAACTGCTGTGGAGAGAACATGGAACATGTTACGCATAAAAATTTGTTTGTAAACGTGATCTGAATGAACGATGATGATGTGGGCAAACATCATTCACTATGGCATAGCACAGCTTCAAATGCGATGACCAGAAACAGGCTCTTTGCCCAACTGGGCTGGTCCTAGTCAAATTATAGACCCCAATGAAGATCAATGGCCCTCTTAAAGCTTTCTACTCCATTGCTTCTTACCGCCTCTTCCGATAAACTGTTCCAAGTTCCCACTACCCTGCTAAAATAGTAGTTTTTACATTACTAACTTCACATCTTTAAACAAGGATGTATTGCTTCACAGCGGTATTGTAGAATGATTTAACTGGAACGTATTCGTCTTTTAAGCGGCGCTGTTGGTCCAGAACTTCTGTTTATGAAGGCTAATTCACCGCCATATGGAAAAATGAAGTGTCGGACGCACTGCAAAGTGGAAATATTCTGCATATACAGTGGCCTGTGTATACAGTTTCGTGAGTGTTAGGGTACTTGTCAGTTTAGTTTTAACCACTCGATACATATAATGTGTTATTCAATACATGAAAAATCTAGACAGGAGAAAAAAGAAATATAGGACCATGAGAGATGTTCCCATCAACTACAGATGAGTCTCGTTTTTATTAATTACTAAATGAATTTTAACTAATGATGAAAAGTTATGTAACAATGATTAATTTTATTATTTTTAAAAAAATGTCATTTACTATGATTTTTGCAATAGAAAAGATGTAAAAAAGGAAACAAAAGCATTAGAATGGAGAGTTGCTTTTATTAAAAATATTCATACTGTAATGTTATTTAAATGCTTTGAATTAAAATAATTCAATGAGCCATTTTCTATTCTGTGCATATTTGTATAATGATTGACAAATGGTTTGGCAGAATACCCAATTTTGGGGCTACGTTCTTTCCTTTGCGGCTCCAGACACTTTTGCTTTAGGTTGCGCGGAATGAAATGCCCAGCAGAAAATTTCAAAAATCTTCATAATAAGCTATTACGGTTAAAAAGGGGAGATTGAAAGTTTTCTAAAATGTGTGTTACTTGTGAATTAAATGTACACCTGGGGGCAGGTTGTAATTGAAAAGCACAGAATGACGTCAGTATTCACAGCTTATTAGGATTTTTATTTTTTTTTTTATTTTTTGAGAAGTCTGTAAAAACTAGTTATCTTTCTTTTATAAAAGATATGGAGAGGGGGGGGGGGGGATTTCTAGAGAAATTATAATGAAAAAAAAAAATGCATAGCAAAAAAGAGGTTTATTAAGTACTATTTTATTCTACTTCAATTTTATTACTTAAGTTTTTTATGAGGAAATTAATTTAATATTCTTACACCCTAGGAAATATTTATAAAATATAGACGGTTGCAAAAAAAGAAGCTCCTTGAATAGCAGTCCATGTATGTATGTACAGGGTGCGCCAGAGAAACTTACTTTTTTGAAAAAATTCCTGCGCGGTGAGTTGGCTGCGTAGAAGGCCGAGAATGGGCGCATCTGGAGCGGGAAATCTCCAAGTTTTGTTTTCCTTCTAATTAGTTGCCATCATGCTATGGTCAAAGAACAGCGCGCTTTTGCCGTCGAAAGCTACTTTGGGTCATTCCATGTCAAGTGATCCATCGTTTTTTACCTTACATTTTTGTATTTCTTTCAAATTCGGCTCATCGTACCCCTTGAGGTAATCAAAAGTCTCAATTTTTGGATTTTTATCTCTATTATTTTTTCATTTATGAGCCTTTGAACTTTGGAAAAACCCTTGTTTTTCCATGGATAAGGAAACATAAAAGGGATCATAACTCGGCAACAAATATAGATAGAACAATTTGGTAAATGGCATTTTAAAGTACGTTATTTGCCGCTTAATTTGATATGCAACATGACTAATTTGATAAAAAATTTCTTTTTCAAAAAATGAAATTTAAATTTCAAATTTAAATTTCTTGAAAAACATATAATGAATTTTTGAAAAAAAATTCTCAAAAATTCTTGGGTATTTTATCTATGTTTGTACAAATTTTTAGATTGGGATCTCAATGGGATCATATTTTTTTGAATTTTTGAATAAAACTGTATAGGAAAAAAAATGATATTTTTTGGATTCTATTCATTTAAATACTAAGTCATCTTGCTTGTGATGGTCTAAAAAGTAGTAAACAAACATGAATATGTTTAAAGTGAGCTGGCATGAGCTTATAAATTTGTCAGGTTCACCCCCTCACCCCTTCCTCCCCCGCACAACCATTCTTTTTAATTCAAAATGTTAAAAAAAATTCTTCGATACAAAATGAATAGTAAACTTATTTAAAGCTGGTAAATGGGTTTCCTTATAACTAGACGAAGTATCCCCTCCTCCACCCAAATATACCATTAACGCTGTACTATTATGACATCTAACCTGGGGATTGAATTGACTATTATTTTTACTCTAGGTAAGTGAGCTAGCATTAACTTGTAAATTGGTCCAATCCCCCTCCCTTCCTTCCCGACCCAACCATTTTTTCCCCCAAACTGTTTCAAATGCTAAAAAAAAAAAACCTTTTGATACAAAATGAACAGTAAACTTATTTAAAGTTGGTAAATGGGTTTCCTTATAACAAGGCAAAGTAAAACCCTTTCCCCACCCAAATATACCATTAACGCTACACTAATATGACGTCTCACCTGGGGATTGATTTGAGGATTATTTTCTCCCTAGGTATATATTGTTTTTCAGGCGAAGTGTTTTTTTTTTCAATCCGACCTTCACAAAGTGTACTTCCATTCAATATCTGAATTTAAACTTATGATTCATTTCATCCCCTCCCCCAGCACCAATCTTCAATTTTGGAGGAAGAAAAGAAACGGTTCGCCCCAAGATCATAGCAAACAGCAAAATAGCACTGTTTTCCCTTGTTTTCATAATGTTTTCCCATTATTTTCACACAAAACTGAAAAGAAATCAAAGTATCAGGTTATATGTCAATCCCCATCACTTCCTTTCCTTTCTCTTATTGGACAAAGCTCATGAGCTAATAGGAAAGAGTAACAAACAGAACAAACTGAAACACTACCAGACGTCAGTAGAGACTAAGGCTTTGAAATGGGGTTAGTAAATGGGATGATAAAAAAATAAAAGTTTGGAGCGGGAAGGTAGAAAAAGGGGAGGAGCAATCTGTACAAAAGTTAAACAACATGAGAGGTTATGATCAAAAAAGCAGTGTTTGTTTAATATATGTATATAGATATATCTTGCTGCATTACTTTCCTTTACGACAAAATGAAAAAGAACACAAACAATTAAAAAAATTAAATAACAGCTGCACACTGTAGATAATGTGGGAAGATAGTTATGGGGACACAGACATATGATCTGATATTTTGATTTATTTTCAGTTTTGTGCGAAAAGAATAGAAAAAGCGATGAGAACAAGGAGAAACAGTGCTATTTTGCTGTTTGCTATGATCTTGGGGCGACCCATTTATTTCCTCCCTTCAAAATTGAAGATTGGTGCTGGGGTAGGAGATGAAATGAATCATGAAGTTAAATTTCAGATATTGAATGGAAGTACACTTTGAAGTTCGGATCGAAAAGAAACACCTCGTCTGAAAACAATATATATACCTAGGATGAAAATAATCCTCAATTCAATCCCGAGGTTGGACGTCATATTAGTATAGTGTGAATGGTATATTTGGGTGGGGAGGGGGATACTTCGTCTAGTCATAAGGAAACCCATTTACCAACTTTAAATAAGTTTACTATTCATTTTGTATCAAACAGTTTTTTTAAAAAACATTTTGAACAGTTTTGAAATAAAAAAGAGTGGTTGTGCGGGGGAGAGAGGGGGGGGGGGAAGAACCTGACAAATCTATCATGCCAGCTCCCTTTAAACATATTCATGTTTATTTACTACTTTTTAGACCATCACAAGCCAGACAACTTAGTATTTAAATAAATAGAATCTAAAAAGTTTAATTTTTTTCCTATACAGTTTTTTTCAAAAATTCAAAAAAATATGATCCCATTGAGATCCCAACCTAAAAATTTGTACAAACATAGATAAAATACACAAAAATTTTTGAGAATTTTTTGAAAAAAATTTATTATATGTTTTTCGAGAAATTTAAATTTTATTTTTTGAAAAAGAAAATTTTTATCAAATTAGTCATGTTGCATATCAAATTAAACGGCAACTAACGTACTTTAAAATTCTATTTATCAAATCGTTCTATCTATATTTGGAGCCGAGTTATGGTCCCTTTTATGTTCTCTTATCCATGGAAAAACGAGGGTTTTTCCGAAGTTCCTCATAAATGAAAAAATAATAGAGATAAAAATCTAAAAATTGAGACTTTTAAATACCTCAAGGGGTACAATTGATGACCCAAATTTGAAAGAAATACAAAAATGTAAGGTAAAATTTTTCTCAGATTTTGGATCACTTGACGTGGAATGACCCCTTTCCGAACGGCCGTGAATGCAGCTCGGTACAGGACCATGATCGAGGAATTCTTTCTTCCCAGCCTCGAAGAAATGAACATTAGGGACGTTTGGTTTCAGCAAGATGGAGCCACAACACACACAGCGAGACTCAATGAATTTGTTGCGACAACATTTCCCCGACCACCTCATCTCTCTCAGAGGTGATCTCCCATGGCCAGCACGCTCCCCAGATTTGGCGCCGTGCGATTTTTTTTTATAGGGTTATTTGAAATCCCTGGTTTATGTTGATCGACCACGCACAATAGCTCACCTCAAGAATAACATTTGCGACGAAATTGCCAACATACCAATTGATATGCTGCAAAGAGTGCTCACAAACTTTAAAAATCATCTTAATCAGTGTATGCTCAATGGGGGTCATCATTTAACCGATGTCATTTTCAAGATTAAATGAAAAAAAAAAAAAAAATAGAATATTGTATTCTCAAATAAAAAACGAATTAAAACACTAACTTAAGTAGTTTATTTTTATTGACATTTCAAAAAAGTAAGTTTCTCTGGCACACCCTATATATATCTATTCACATGTGTGTGTGTGTGTGTGTTTTTTTATAGGTTTTTATCAGTGGAAGGTGTGAATATTTTAAAGCATTATTACTTGATCATTTTGCTGAAGTTGAAGAACAAGCTGAATCAAGAATTCAAGTCATCAAATTAACAGATATCAACCCAAACTTATTCATATACATATTGCAATATATTTACACAAATACAGTTGAAGTTAGTATAACGCTTTTGTTTATAACTTTATCTTAAAGGTGTTTTTGTTCAATAACTTTTTTTTATTCAAAATTTTTCCAGAGTGGAGCACTTCATTTCGTTCTAATTAAAATCAAAATAGTCAGTTAAGGACTTCTTGCCTTATAAGAGATAGGTAATTTTTTAATATCACAGTGCTAGAAAGTTGTCTGAAGTATTCTGTATTTTTTCACTTTTTGTTTTTTTTTAATAGGTTTCACTATTCTATTTGACTATAGTATTCTAGTTTGCAACTTTTAGATGAAATGCTTGCGGGATGTAGTAATTGTTTTTAAATGTAATTTCCTTAAATTTCCAACATTACTTTCAAAAAAGTTTTTTTTTTTTTTTGTTTTTAAGGAAAGAAAGTTAGTATTAGAGTTTAAGAAAATTCAATGCAATATTTATGTGTTAAAGTTTTGTAAGAGCTTACAACTGCACTGTTTTTCTTTTCCTTTCAGCTTTTATCTCCTTTGCTTTTCTGGTGGGAAATGGTTGTAGCTTCTTTTTGGAATTGAGATGGAATAGATAAATCAAATTCCTGCTCTATTCTGCAGTGGAGCTAAAAATATCATAGTTACAAGTTTTGTGTTAGTGGTCAATGTATTTAAGAGTAAAGTTGATTTTTTTTTTTTTTTTTTTTTTTTTGTACTCCCTTTACATCATGAAAAAAAAAAGTTTAAGCTCAAAATGCATGCTGATTGAAAAATAAATTAGGTAGTATTTTAGGAACCTTATAAATTGTGTGATAATTTTTCTGCATTTCATTGTGATTGATGGACTTGGCATTGTTTTCAAGATTGAAACGTTAGAATTCTTCGGGTCGAAATTATGCTAACAAGAAAATCTTAGTAGTATGTAGAATAACTGTAAGTTAAGTGATTACTTGAAAAATTTTCGATCATTGAATTCTCATATGATCATATTATGTTTTAAGATTTCTGACTCAATAATAGTTTGTATTTACAATAAAATTTTCAGTACTTTTTTCCCTTACCTGTTTCATTAATAGGACTTAGATAAGTTGGTCCAGTATGTTCTCATCCCAACCTCTTAACAACATGTTCGGAGTATGTTGTCTACCTATCTCCCTTGCAAATTCTTACTTAGATGAATAAAGTTTTGCTTTGTGGTTATGATAGAATTATTCTTAATGATTTGTTTTCAGTGATAACTCCATGTGGATGACATACTCCCTATTGTATGAGTACTTGCAGCCTCGAAGAAAATCGTATCGACTATTAAAAGGGCTTTTTTGATTTAGTTTTTGTCTGATTTTGAGAGAAGCAGTTCCTGTTCCCTTTTTATTTTGTTTTAAAAAATATTTGTGAGTTCCTGCTCTACCTCCTAGTGGAAATAAAGGAAAGAGTTAAGCATGAAAAAATATATATTGAACAACTTATACTGAAAAAAAACCTTGACATGTTGTGAGAACAAAGCTTCTTTTGTTTTGTGGTTTTTAATGGTCATCTGGAGTGTAGAAAATGCTGAGCAAGTGAGGAGTTGTGGAGTAAATTTAAGGAAAGTTGGTGGCTGTTAAAGAATATTTGGTAAATTGCTAAGTTTTCGAGGATAGGGTTTTTGACACAATTGGTTTAGAGAATAATGGTAAGGAGGCAGCGTTTTCTTTTGCTTCTTAGTTGATTTCTGCAGGTCATCTGAAGTTAAGAAAGAGCTATGGCAAATGAGGAAGCTGCTATAAGAAAACAATTGATGAGTTTAGGCTATGGAAGTAGTTGTGCTAACTTGTTTGGAGCTGAAGGAAGCTCTGAAGAAATGGGAGAATCAATGGCTTAAGCGTTTTTTTATTTGTTTGTTTCAACAACATCAATAATATACAAAGCTTGAAACTGTTTATGTGCATAAATGATGATATTTAGAGAATGATGTTATGAATATAATACTCATCATTTCTTAAATTATTATTGTTGTGTGTATTTAATTTGCATTGAATGGTGTGGAAGAAAAATTGTACATATTTTCAGTTTGTTATCATTTTGTCATTTGCATTTTTAGTTTGTTTATCATTACCGTAATTTTTTGTCAACATCTTACAACATACATGGTTTCTAACAATAGGACTTGTATTTTAGTAATAATGAATGGAAGAAAAGCATAACTTAGCGTTGTGGAGGAATTTCTTATGGTGTATTCATGTATTGGCAAGTCCTAAGTTACAGATAATTTTTTGAGTCAGCCTGACTAACAAAAAAAAAAAATTAAAACAGCAAAAGAGTTTGCTGAAACAATTTGTTCCTTTCTCTTCAGTTAAATAAAAGTGACGAGGTAACCCAGTTATACTTTCTTAATTCATATTTTTTTTTTACCACAGTTAGAATGATTATTTCACACAAATTGAAAAATCGTAAACAATCTGGGTTATTTGCTGCGTATACTCGCATATAAGTCAATCTCATGTGTAAGTCATCCCCTTACTTTTAGGAGGAAAATCAGGCAAAAATCAAAAACCTGCATATAAGTCGAGCCCTCACTCAAAAAAAAAAAAAAAATTGAGAATATTTTTTTTGATTTTTGAAAGTAAACATTTCAAAAAGAAGGAAAATGAAATGCAGTGGGTATTCTTATCTTCAAAATTGGGCGATTTTTATTTTTCACAAAAGGGTTTATTTCTGTTATCGCAATTTTTCGCAAAAGGTTCTCTTTGACAGAAATGATTTTCGCTACCTGTTGCTTTCATTTTGGAATAATATCAATAAAATTTTGCTCTGTAACCATATTGTACTCTTTTTTTTAGGAAATTAGCATTAATTCACATCACAACCCCAACGGTAAAATTTGGGAATACTACCATTCCCACACTTTTCGCACCGTCAGTCCTTTACTATAGTTGTTTAGTCTTTATGTCAGTCAGACCATGCAAAATTGCAGCTGAATGTGTATTTTTCTTTAGTGTTTGTTTATAAGATTTGGACTAAAATTGGGAAAATGTTTACTTTTTTGAGTGTTCTTTTTCAAGAATTGTTCGAAAACATAATTGTTCGAAACATAAGTCTACTCCTACTTTCATCTTTTTTTTTTTTTTTTGGAGTAATTTTCTTGATTTATATGCGAGTATATACAGTAGACAAAAAAAATTCCTAGCTCAATGTTTTGTCAATAGTGCGAAACTAAGGTCAGAAGAAATTACAACGGATAAAATTGGGATAAGTTATTATATAGCTGTGCTATGGAGAGATGACAGATGAATTGAAGCAAAAACGGACTACTTCTTTTTGTAATAGGTAGGAGATCGCATAAGCAGACACATTTTTACTACTTGCAAATTCATGCAGTAAACACAAGTTTTGTGCTATTGAATATACATGATTTTCATTGAATTTTTTTTTCTTTTCATCATACAGATCAATTGTGATGATGTGTTAGAAGTTTTGTCTCTGGCTGACATGCTCATTTTAACAGGACTAAAAAAACAGTGCTCAACTCTTGTGGGAGAAAACTTAAATGTAGATAATGTTGTTGAAATGCTTCAGGTGGCAAGGTTATATAATCTTCCACGTTTGGAAACTCAATGCACTGAATATATGGCAATACATTTAGAAGAAGTAAGTTGAAGAAATAGAAAAAAAAATATTTTAAACATGTCATATCTATTATAAACAGCAAGTTGGTCAGTTTGTCTCTCCTTCTCTCTGCCCAGGGACGTCATTTCGAAATTTTCCAGGGGGGGGGGGGGGCAAAGGGTGCATACACAATGTAAAATTTACCGAAAAGTGGCAAAAATCACGCCCACTTATATGCCAATACATTGATTTCCCAAAGTCAGGGGGCGGGCAATTGACCCCCATGCCCCCCTTAATGACGGGTCTGTCTCTCCCCCTATCTCTCTCTCTCTCTCTCTCTCTCTCTATATATATATATATATATATATACACACACACACACACACACACATATATATATATATATATATATATATATATATATATATATATATATATATATATATATATATGTGTGTGTGTGCGTGTTCCTGCGAAAAACCAAAACCTGGTAAATTTCTACATTCGCCAGTGAGTGTCGTAGCACGTATCAAGGACATTGGCTAAACCCGAATATTTCCGGTGAATGTTGACCTCTTCCATTTTGATCTTTTACAGTAACACATATAAACGTACATGTAGAGTTTTGTTTTAACTTGGTAACCTTTATTTTAGCAACTGTTCGTCCTAGATGCATACTTCCACTGCCAAAAATATTCAAAATGTGGTGCAGAGTTAAGATAATAAAAGTTTGAAGTAAAAAAAAAAATATTAGTCAAAAAATGGGAAATGTAAATTTTCATGCAGATCCTTCCTGAATCTAAACTCTAACTAATGTTAGGAAAATAAAGAGCATAAAATTAATTCGAACACTAAAAGCTTGACATAAATATGACCAAAATCCACCAAGACATGAATTGCCATTTTGTGATTTACACCACTTTACACTTGCTGTCAGTTACACCAAGGTTACTTCGGGAATTAAAATCCTAGCAGTGGTTTGCGTTGGGATTGAAACAGGGGGTAGAAATTTACTTTTGCTGTGTTGCAAAATGAACCTTAAATTTTCCGTCATGACAAAAAATTGGAATTTCCCAGCATGCTGGTCAACTTCTCTTTCGCTGGCATGCCGTCTAATGCGGGGTAATAAATTATTTACTAGTCCTCTTTTCTAAGTTTATTATTTATGTATACCTTTTCATTTCAGAATTTTTCCCTTTAAAAAAAATTTGGATGCAAATGGGGAAACTGTTTTTGGCTGAATATAATTGGGAGCAAACCTAACCTGGCAGTATTGTCAAAGCTCAGCATTACGCCCCAAGTTTCACTGTGATTCAGCTGCATTTTGCAGAATGCATTTCTAACTATAGATTTAATTTTACAGGTTATCCAGCAATCTGCATTTAAATCCATTGTTCTGCAAGATGCAAATGAAATTAAAGAAAGGCAAGAAACAGACACTATTGCTGTAATTGATGATATTCGATATCATATTGACAGTTCAACTAAAATATGCTTCTCAGCTAGAAAATTTATATTAATAGAAAGTCTGTTGGAAGAATTGAAATTGGATGCCTAATTTTTATTTTCAGCTGAAGGGGATGAACACGAATTTAAAACAAGGTGGAAAATATTTCATGATTAGTTAAATAAAATAGTTCAACTATTTGTAGTGTACATTATTCTATTCAATGGCTTTAGTCTTGTCTCTCATTAACATTGCTACAATATTTTCTTTTGCAATACTTTCGTACAAAATTTCTCTTGTGTTATAATCCTTCTGCTCTGAGAAAGTTTGTCACATACTTCGCTCAATTGTAGTTCAATATTTCACGCTTTGTAAGGCTCTCGCACTCAGTGCCTGAGAATTGCAGAGGAATGTAGGGCCAGTGCTAAGGGCCCCCAGGCAGAAGGCGCCCAACATTTTTTAAGCTTTTAAAATAAACGAGCTGTTTATAGATAAAATGTTTTAAAAACTAAAAAATATTATTCGTTCATTGTAGCAAGATTTACTTTGTGGTAACTATTTGAAAAAACTAAAAGTTGAATACTTTACAACAAAAAGGAGAAATTTGCTTTCTAGCCCCTAGGTAAATGTAGTGTTGTTTTACTACTTCATTCTTCCGTGTTTATTAGCTTATATCTGTGCAAATGTATGGATAACATCGTGATACCTTTTTTTCTGGTCTAAATTATGAGAGGGCAATGAGATGAAAGGTTTTCCAAAGACCCCATGTTGTCTAATTACACTTTTAGCCACCTCCCCCCCCTCACACAAGGTAGTTAGTTGAACCATCTTTAAAACAGGCAGTTATTATTGTATGCAACGTTAGAAAAGTGAAGGAATCGACTGACATCTTACCCACAACACTGCCGTGCTAAGCACAAAAGTCGTATCTGAACTTTTTAACAAAATTGAGTTATCGTCACAAGGTGGCTCTTTGTGGCGTATTTTACCTAAATACAAAATTATATAGTCATTTGAGAATGGGAAATATTTAAAAAAAAATTCTGAATAAGTTTCATCTGAATCAAATACATAGTGGCGCAAAAACTTCAAAGAGTTATGTCTCAGTTTGAGCTCGATTGCAGATACCACTTTTGCGCTTAGCACAGCAGAACAGTCAACTTTCCAGAAACTCCAGACACATGTTCCACTAATAACATTCTCATTCCGATGAGTTGAATCAACTAAACGGACATTGCCAAATGTCTGCTCTTCATACCAGTCAACAAGTTGAGCCAACTCAGTTCAGTTTTAACTGTTGTGAAGTAGCTGCTGAAATGAATTAAGCTTAGTCCAGCAATGTGGGACCTGATGTTTATTTTTTTTTCAATGTCCCCTAACAAATGAAATTTTTTCTTCATTTCATAGCACATATCGATTTTATAAATTCGACTTGCTTATGTTTATTTAAGAGTTTGTGTCATTTTCAGTTGCCATTTTGAAGTCTCATTCATTATTCATTAAATTCCCATCTTTGTTCGTTATGGAGGGAGTTTTTATGGATTCAGATTTTGGTGTGGAGGAGTTAAAGAATTTTGAACAGTATTAATAACTTAAATGCTTGCTGACAAGACCAATGTTTTCTTAATTTCATAACAACTGTTCATTTTCAAACCAAAATACCCTTTACTGGCTGTTACCATTTTCAGTTTTGTTTTGAAAGTTTTTACTTGTATAAAAGTAGGTTCATTTGTGGAATACATTCTGACTAATTGAGAGACAAATAATAATTGCAAACAATGAAAGCTATATCTTTATGCTTGATTATTTTTCAGTTCACTATTTTTTGGTGATTTTTCGAGTTTCGCAATTGTTCAGGGATTTTCAAATGTTGATCCAGACGATCACTAACACTAATAATTTGAGGAAAACTTCATCTTAGTCTCAGATTTTTACCAGCCTGCATATTTTTAATATTCTCAGAACATAACTTCTGCTGAAAAATTCTATGTTCCTGCCAAAAATTTAGTATGTAGAGTCTGCTATTTTGTCTTTGAAGTTTTTCATTCTTGAAATGGCTTATATTTGTCACTTCTGTTTTTTCAAACTAGACTAAAAAATGTTGCATGATTTGTTTTTCGAATCTTGTAATTTACTCATAGGTAACAAGGCAAATAATTCCTTGCCTTTACAGTTACAAAATGTTGTAAATAAACAATAGGAAAATTGTACTGATATTTTTTTCAAAAGCAAAGTCAATTCTATTAAGTTAGATAGTATGACCACAACAAAAAACGCTAATCAACTATTTGACTGTCAACGTTTTTGAAAAGTACATTCAACTAACTGCTTCGTATGTAGGAGGCTTTTTGGAGATGGTCCAAATCTTAAAATTGTCTTCCCTCAGAAAGAAGGTGAATGAGCAGTTTTTTTTTCCTAACTTCTAATTGATGTTTGGAAAATAAATAAAAACCATTTGTGAATTAAAATTTTCATACATAGGAACCTATACCAATCTTTTGAAAGGCTTTTTTTATGTAATACAATGTGTAAAACATTTTCATGTAAGATTGTCCCTTAAAAAGTTCACTAAAAATCAACACTATAGATAACAAGTTCAATAAGTAAATAAACAATACATTTTATTCTGTAGTGAAGATTCATTTTGACAATGAACAATTAACACATGTTCTCTCTCAAAAAGTATACATACAGATGATATGCAGATCACATTGTATGTCAGAATAAATAAAGCATATTTGTATATTCATACACAGTATGCCCACTAATGTCCGCTGTCACTTCAGAAATTTTTTAATGGCAAGAGCTATAGTCATGAAAGTTGCGTCTAGTCATAGAAAAGCTGCAGACGCTAAGCAATGAAGCTTCATACAGCCGAAATTGGGAGTTGAGCTCTTTTATCAAAAATAGTTTGAGATATGGGAAAAAAAGTCAGTTACAAAGTTGATCAGGATAATCAATTTAATGCAAAAAAAAAAAAAAAAAAAAACTGGTACACAAAAAATACAAACGAAAAGCTCAAAACTCATACTGCTTTGGTTTTATAATGTTGAACAAAACTACACCATACTAGTAGGCTCGTCATTTTGAATATTTCCAGAGAGGGAGGCAAAGAGTGTATATTCAATGTAAATTGTACTGAAAAAATTGCAAGATCACTTATATGTAAGCAAATTAATTTTACCAAGCCGGGGGAGGGGGGGGGGGCAATTGACCCCTTGACTCTTTTAAATAACAGGCCTGCATATTAGGAATGAGGCTTATCTTTAATATTCAAATTAGGTTTTACAGCACACATACACATCTGGACACATGGCAGTCCCCCCCCCCCCGTATCCAATGACTTGTTACTAGAATGCATTTACACCTGCTATTTTTGTCTTTTTTTTTCTAAATTTGATGATGCTGAGCAACTTTGCAGTTGACTTTTTTCCCATATCTTGCATGATTTTTTAAATAAGTAAGTTAACTTTGAATTTTGCTGCCAAGTGGCACTGTAAGTAGACTAAATGCATAGTGCATTACAACTTGACTATACCTAGATCATACTTTTTAAATGAGTTTTTGCTGTTCAGAAAATATTGGGGTAACAAGTGACGACAAACTTTAGCAGGCATACTTTATATATGTAACACAGTAAGACATCAATCAAGTTAACTTGAAGAAAAAACTAATATATTAACATGTATTTTTTACTGCTTACTGTGTTTGAATGTCATCATAAAAATTATTCTAAATGTTAAAAGATATCTGTTTACAAACTTTTACTACTTCATTGAAAACAAGTGATGGCACAAATTGTTATTGATCATGAACAGTGTCTCCTCCAAGTAACAGTAAGACATTTACTTATATCCTACTGTTGCCCTGAGGTGACATGTTTCTACACAAAGTATTTTCTCATGATTACTTAACTCATTTGTATCATTCAGAAAAGTAAAAATTGGTCCTTATCACCAAAAATGTTATTCTGTATAAAATAAAAACGGTTTAAAAAATTCGTAAAAAGACAAGGAAAGAATTCATAATTTCATTACGCCACTTAAGCAAACATACATCATAATTTTTAAAGAGATATTTTAAGAAACCACTCGGTGTATATGTGCTTCGACTATTATGCCGAAATTAAACAATATTAGGATTAAGACCAGAAAGCTTTGCACTTTGGTAATAATGACCCTGAAAATTCCACTTATATATGCTAATGCAATAATAGTTTGATTTAATGTTGCAAAAATGAAAAGAGAAAAATTATACCAAACCAGTCAGTACTGTAAAAAACATAACATTTTAATTAGTCTCTTAGGGTGATCCCTGGAAAAAAGGCTAACACATTTAACTGTTACAAAATCTGTTAAAGCTGAAATTGGTAGTTAAAAAATGAAGAAGAAACTGAAGTTGATTCATAGTGCAAGAAACACCCCAGTAGGTATATGGTGATTCTTGGGCATGACATTGCTGATGCAAATGGATGGATTTCATGTACATTATATAATCTAAATAATTAATGCTTTAACATCACTTTCATAACTAAGCAAATTAAATATTAAACAAAAAGAGAAAACTGAATTTTTTTAGAACTTTAGCCGGGAGCAATATCTTTGAGGAAAAAAGTATCATTATTTAGGAGATGTTATTTGTCAGAAGTTAAATACTAGTTGCATGCCCCCCCTCCTCAAAATAAGTGACTATTAAACATAAATTTAGTAATAAATCATAAAAAAGATAGTTAAGGACTTTATTCATTCTATTGCAGCAATTTCTTAATACATAAAAGGTTTGTATTCAGGAAATTAGTTGTCCAAGATTTATCACCGATGACTGGAATAAGCTAAAATATATTTTCTGTAAACCCTGACTAACAAAGGCAATCTCTAAATGAGATTTTATTGCTATTTAAGATATGAAAAATAAATAGATTGCTTTCGGCTTATATGTTTACATCACTGAAACGAAAATATCTCAACACTGTTATTCTATTCTCAAGAATGAATCATGATGCTTAATATGCTAATTATCAATCTTATTCTTAATGGAGGGGATTAAACACTATTGCTTAGCGAAAACTCGTTGAGTTTCCTAACAGTAGTATATTTTCTGGATTCCAATGTGTGTGTTGTACCGAGCTTTGTTTCTCCCCAGAACTTATAGTACTGTACATTTATGCTCTTAGTTGCATTCTGCATTACATGACACGTTAACATTACGCTTAATTCACTTTGAATCAAATGCTTCAATTTAACAAATTTTGCACTTTTTCTTTCTTTTTTTTTGTAGCAGGAAAACAATTTAACAAAAAATTTACTATAATAATGGTTAAATTTCAATTATTAATAATAAAATCCTTTTAACCTTCGAACATTTAAATACAATTGCAAAACTTAACATTCCAAAAATATTGTAGTAAGAATTAAGTCATGCAAGATACCCAGAAGTATTTGATTATTTAAATTTTTTAAAAAATCATACTTCTATCTAGATCTTAAAGAACATAACATTGGAGGTCTAATGATCTAACATTTTTTTACAACAATTGCATTATTTATAGAATGGAAAAGGAAATGAAATGCTTTGATGTTAATTTTAAAGAATACCACCATAAGAAATTTTTCATAATTATTGACAATTTGAATGGAAGTAATTATTAAAATTTCCAAGCTCTTCAAAACTGGATCTGCTATTTTAAATAAATGTTCCACATTGGAAATTACTCTTTGAGCCCTTTTGCCTTTAAAAAAAAAGAGTACTTTCTTGTTTCAAATTTACAGTTTTATTTTGAAAGTTAAGAGATGATAAAGACAAAAAGTAATGTTAAGGCTCAAATTTTCATTAATATATGTCTAAAGCACAAATGCACACTTGTCACTAACAAATACTACTACATTCAAGTATTAATAAAAAATATTTTAGTATTGTTGCAAAATAATACATATTTTTACACACCCTAAATGGTGAATGACATGTGAAACTTCTATTTTATATTTTAAGTACAATAAATTATTCTTGTTCAAACACTCCTGATTTTGCATTATATTCTACCAAGATAAGTACAGTGGGAAACATTTTGTTTTTAAATTTTAAAGTAATAATTTCAAGAAATGTATGCTTGAAAGTAGTCAAATGATCTGTCAAAAACAATTGGATTTTTTGGGTGAATAGGGGATATGGGAGCATTTTCATGTTCGTATTCATTCTATGAGACACACAAAGGTTTAATATTTTCTTTCACTTCCTTGTAAAATTTTACCACACAAATACTGCATTCCCATTATTCCATGTTCTTATGACATTTCTTAGGTTTTATGTTAGCTCTTCTAGCTTTCATTTCTTACATTATTGTTTTGTACCTTTAAAAGGCTTGTGATACTAAGAAATATACAATTGCAGTTTCAATATAATTCAAACTTATATTTTCAATAGATCCAGACCTTCAAAAACATTTTATGCAATTTACACATATTACATATAACAATATCAAAATGAACTAGATTTTAATAATTTATCTTATTTTTTTTTTTTATATCTTCAATGGACTGGCATATTTTTATGTTTTCATCCATACAAAGATGTACATACACATCATTGCTTATTTACTGGGAGTATATTTCAGTTTGATCACTTAAAGGGTGCTACACAGTTTTTTTTTTCTAACTTATTGCTGTATCACTAAACTTCCTGCACAATGAAGCATTTCCACATGAAGATTCAGAAAATAATAACTGCCATAATATAAAGGAAAAAAGGGGGTACATTTGATTTTTTCAGCTGGGGTGGGACAAAGGCTGAGTTACCTGTTATAAATATGTATTTGGTCTTTTGTTATAGTTTTTTCCCTCATTGGTTTCATTTGTGTACAGTCAATGAAATTTACTTTTATTTTTCAAGAAACAATCAAAATGTAATGCATCATATTTTATAAATATAAGAGAGTTGAGAATTAAAATTTTAATTCAACTAGTCATAGAGATTGTGCAATTTTCAACCAAAAATTAACCAAAATAACAAAGCAAAAATTCATGATAGAAACACAAAATGAGTATCATTACAATATTTACACTTCAGGATTTATCTGCTAGATAAAGTTATTAAAAGATACCATTGATGAGACTTACAAAAATTATGCATAAGCATACTCAAATTTTATACACTAGCTTACAGTTTGTAAGCATAGTTATTGTTTAGTAGTGTCAATAAATAACTGTGAATTTTTTCTTAACTTAGTTACATAAAAACTCTTAGAAAATAATTCAAAATACCAGAAGAATAAATTCATGACTACGGGCACAATAAACCCTGAAAATTGCTGCAAGTACTAAGATCTAGTCAAGAGAGATGCAAGAAAATTTGCTCCACGTTCCTTCCAGAATATGAGATTATATATCTGAATGAGAAATGTAACGAGAGGTTAATGTATCACAAAATTTCTAAATCAATTAGAGCAAATGCCTGACATTTTTTACATACTGCATTTACATATTTTTTTACCTTGCTTTTCACCAGAGTGTTGGTAGTTTTTCAGCATCAAATTTGAAACGGCCAATAACTGTATGGTAGTCAATAACTATACCATTTCCCCTAATAGCTATTTTGACCATCCGTTAACAAATAATGGCAATTTATATAAAAAAATTAAAATTAAAAAGCTAGTGATTTTGGATAATAAACACAAGCTCACTATTCTAAACACCTTTAGAAAATTTGTTATTTTCTAAAGGTTTTGAATAAAGCTGCATTTAAAACAGATACAGAAATTTCCCCAATAAAAGAACATCAGTTCCTCATGTATTCAAGAAACAACTAAATGTACTAAAATGAATTATGAACATTTGCTTTAAAAGTTAACATTTATAACCATTTTTTTTTTCAAATAGAATCATTCAAGAATAATTTTACTGCAAGCAAATATCTTAACAGTTTCATGCATTTTATTTCTTGCAATATACTTTTCAAAAAAATAATAAAATAAAATAAAATGAAATTTAAATAAATAAATGAAAAAGTAATAATAATGATAATTACAAAAATTATAAGATTTGCAATTGTGACAAAAAATTAAGTAAAATACAAAGAGCACTTGGAAACTAAACTGATAGTTGCAATTTAAAGTTCAAAATTCTTGCTACACACAATGAGAATTCCTATTTCACTATAATCAATAAGTCAATAAGATCTTCCAAAACATTTTGGGTGGCACTAATGTTAAAAACAATAGTAACATGATCATAAATTTGTAAATATACAAATATACAATAACAAGTAATAACAGTAAACATTAAAAAAGAAAATAATAATAATAGCTCTAATTTTATATGCTGCCATTTTCATGTAAAATAAATCACATTTTTTAAAACAATAATAGACTACAAAAAACAATTTTTTTTACATATGGCAGTAACATAGAAATTAAATGCATCATAACAATACTAGCTTCTCAGAAATTTATGTACAAAAGAACTCGTTAAAAATGACAAATGATATAAAGGCAGATAAACAATGTAGAAAAGTAGTAATTCTAAGAAGAAGCAGCAAAATTACTTTCCAGCATTTTTTATAAGTTTATTTCTAAGTAGTATTGCCTTTTAAAATGATTTTTTTTTTCTTTTTCATTATGGAAAAATGCAAGTTTTTAACAGAAACAAAATGCATAAAAAAGAATAGTAAATGCTTTGAGCCAATGAAATTCAGTAAAAGGACCGTTGAACAAAACAAATTCGTTTAAAACTGCTACATACTTCCTTTTGATATTTTTAACTTCATACAAAACATTAGAAGATACAAGCAAAAATAAGTTGATGTAAACCAATAAAATATCATAAGCAGCGCATCAAGTTCAGACTTCATTTAAATCTGCAGCATACAATTATTTTCACTTAAAATTAGAGCAAGTGATGAAACCAAAGGAATTTAGTATGTCACACACCAAATTTAAAATTTGAAAATGCCAATTAGTAGAGTACATTTCAATTACAATTTCCCCCCACAGCAGAGAAGCAACATATGAGCATAAAAACTGTGACAAATATACAGCATGACAAACAATATTTTACAATTATTTACATTTTGAGACAATAACAACAATAATATAAAAAAAAATCTATGCTCTTAGAGGTTCTATTGTGATACAATGATCTGAACAGTCAACATTGCAATCTATTAGGACTAAGTCTAAAGACAAAACAATTAGTTTTGGATCAAACATATTCAATAAAAAATTGCAGAAAACACTACTCTACAATATTTTACATAAAACAGCTACTAAAAATAAAAGTATAGTATAAATAAATATGGCTGGATAATTTGTCTAAAAGCAATTTCCCGCTTTCATGTTTCAGCACTCTTCGTTAGTCGAGTAAGAAAAAATGTTCCAAATGCATTCTTTAAAGTTGTTCCTAAACCCTGAAAATAAATAAATAAATAAATAAGACAACAGATCTAACTATTTCAAGCAAAACAAAAATCTAAACATTTTTTAACCTCAAACTATCAATATATACGTTTTAGAACTGAATGGAAATAAAACTAAAAGCACAAAAGTATTTTATAATACAAATGTTTTTAAAATATAAAGCATTTATTTTTCACCCTGCTGAATTTTTTTAAATTAGAATTGTGACAACTATGAAAACAGTAAAACTAAAATTTAAAAAAAAGTAATGATAATAATAAAAGCTACAATAAAGAATTTTTTGGAAGTAAACGAATCAACATTGAAGTTAAATTTACTCATTAATATCAATAAAATTACTCTTGTATTTATATATATATATATATATATATACTATATTAACCAAATTGGACAGCATGCCGAAAAAAGTAAAGTTGACCAGTATGCCGGGATATTTGAATTTTCCGGCATGCCAGATAATTTTAGGTTTATTTTGCAACAAAATGAAACTTAATTTATCCGCTCAATTTCAACCTCAAAGCAAAACCTACAAGAGAAAAAATAATGAATCCCCAAAGTACCCTCATTTTAAAAAAAACAGTAAATTTCAGGTCACTGAGATGAATAGAATCAAGGAGGTTTGATGGTGCATTATTTTACTATAGTTAATTAATAGTTCAAAGAAACTAAACTGTTTATTAGTTCTAATAAAATGATCCACACTGCTGTGTTAAGTACAAAAGTTGTATCTGCAGTGCAGCTGAGTCTAAGATTAGAAATTGATTTTTAAAGTGTATGTATTTCACTTTTAAAATGTATTTAATTCAGATGTGACTTTTTCAGAAATTTTATTTTCACATTTCCCGCTCACAAATGACCATAAAACAATGTATTTAAGTACCTAGTATGTATTGCAACAAATCACCTAATGACAATAATTCAATTTTGATAAAAAGTTCAGGTAGAACTTCTGTGAACAACAAATATTCAGTTGAATGATTTTTTTTATGTTAATGTATATTTATTACAGTTTGTATTTTTTTTCTAACCTCGGTTTTTCTAGTATGCCAGAAAGAACCACGCAAGAGTTATCAAAAATCTAGTGACCCCTGAATTTTGAGGCATGCCGGCTAATGCTGGTAATAGTGTGTTCTTGTGTATATATATATATATCATGGGCGGAGTTAGACTTTTCTGTCTGGGGGGGCTAAGCCCCCATTCTAAAAATGTCACCAAAAAACACACACACACGTATATATATATATATATATATATATATATATATATATATATATATATATATATATATATACATATATACATATATATATATATATATATATATATATATATATATATATATATATATATTTATTTATTTATTTATAATTTTGAATGCAACTTGAAAATAACAATCTGGGTTCACAGAGTTGAAATTCATAAATTCATTTTTATTTTATTGTTTTAATTTTCTTATAACTCTTTCAAACTGTTTCTGTATTCAAAATAAAAGTAATAAAATCGACTTAAACTAGCACAAAATTTGCATTTCAGAGATGAATTAACATTGTTTTCTTCATAATATTTACTGTTATTTTGGTTTCTATTACTTCTTTATGAATAAAATTTAATATTAACTTTTATTTCATATGAGGTCTGTTGAATGTAACTAAAGTACTCAAAAAACATTAGTAAAGTCGAAAGATGCTTAGAATTACTACAAACTTTTTTTTTAAATAGAAGATAAATACTTTATCATAGAAAACAAGCTTATGCATTATTTTATTTATGATATGTAAATAGAGCTTGCTTGACTTAGAGCTTCCCATTTTAAATATTTAAAGCGAAAAAGCACTCTGAACAATGTCGTTTAACAGGAAGATTACATCAGCGTTTTCAGACGATAACACATGAAAAATTTTTAATTGTCATTTTTATAGTTAGACTAGCGGTACCCGCACGGCTTTGCCCGTGGTATAAAATTAAAAGTTCATTTGTAAAATAATTGATATAGCAGAAGAAATGCTCTATTTTAGTTATAATTCAACTATAATTCCTTCAAAGTATGATATAAAATCTGATATGGACCCCACACTACTTAATTTTACGTGTAAATTTCTTAGTAGATGCCTTAAGTGTTAAAATAGTGCTTGGAGTGAGCAAGATAACAATTCAAACATTTGTACATTTGTATCCCTAGTTTGCTACGAAACAATGCAAAAAAATGTTTTACAATGATTAATCTCTTAAATGTCGCCGATTTTAACATCATTCAGTGGATTTTTCGCAAAATATCGCCAATAACACCAACTTGAACCAAAATCAAAAAAATATTTTTTTTCGACAAATTGGCGTCAAACACTAGGCGACCAAAAGCTTGGCTACATATCGCCGAGTGATCACGCCAATTCATATCACTTTTGTCTGCATTGAAAACACTGATTTACCCCATAAAAGGGGTAAAACACCCCCTTGGGGACATTCGAATGCAACCCCAAGGAGAGGTGCACAAAAATAAGCTAAAAGAGAAAATAAGAACAATTTTGTTGCTCACAGAAACCAACAGAAATCTTACCAAAGTTTAAAAGAAGAAAGTTTTCTTTCCTAGCTTTAAAAACAAAACAATACATTTTCCGAAATGAAACACTTTAAAAAGAATGATGCACTATCACAATTGATACGATATTTGGTTAATCTGTGCATTAGGTACCCTTTTCTCGCTAAATGGGCGATAGGCGAGCCAAGCGTGGTAACCGTGACTATTTTGCGTAGTTTCTCTCGGAGCTTTCAACTCTGCGAGACACGCAAAAACGTGCCAGTTGGTGACTTTTTGAAAACGTGCCAAGCATTGTCCCAACGCACATTTTCACCGGGAAAAAGACAGGGTTGCCATAGAATTGAAAGAAAAAAAATACTACTCCTCCTCTAAACAAATATACTACAAAATACTACTGTTTCCAAACGTTGCCAAAATCAATATTGCTGAAATGCGACATCTATGAAAATGAAAAAAAAAAAAAAAATCCGCCAAATCTTTTACTTAAGTCATTAGTATATTGGAAACAGGATTGCCAGAAAAATACTACGCTCCTTATTTAGGCTGAAAAAATACTACCGTAGTGTCAAAAATACTAAGTCTTGGAAAAAGAAAGAAACAAAAATAAGTATGAACACGTAACCATGGTAACAACATCAAAAGTTAATTTCCGTTAATAAAATAATTCATTTCATCTCTCTTTTCGAACAAATTTTATTCTAGAGCTCAACCATTTTAGAATCGTTTGGCTTGCTTTACTGAAGGTAAGCCTTGCATTCCGGGATTCTAAAAACAATTGTTACAGCTCTCCTGATGATCAAAGAAACTTCAAAAAAACTTCATTTTGTGTAGAAAATTTCAAGCTTTCGAATGACATAAGACTTGAAAATGTGTATGAAATATTTCTTCCCTATTTTATCGAATTTCCGCTGAGAATTCGAATAGAAAAAGAACGAAATGGAATTTTCGAAAAATCGCTTCGAGGTGCAAAACTACATGCTACAAACTAATTTTGTGCCAAGTGGCATGAAAATCGACCGAACGGTTTTGGCGCTACGCGCGTAACAGACGGAAAGAAGGAAAGACAGACCCACCTTCAGCTTTATTATTAGTAGAGATAACAGTATTATTCCGTATGACTTTAAAGTATAAAACCGAAATTATTTTATTTATATTACCTTATTAGCAGCATTTTTAAACAGACAGCAATTCTACAAAATACTAAAATAAAAAAATCTTAAATTATGGGTAATCAAGTTCCAAAAATTATTTATTAGTTACATTGATTCAAACATGCTGGTAAACCTTGCAGGAAATAAATCATTATCAGTTTAAATACTTAAAAATCTTGAATACATAGTTAATAAGAAATAATAGTCTGGTGCAACAAATAGTAGAAAAACAACGTTAAAACTTTAAAACACATTTTCAAAAAAAAAAAAAAAGCAAACACATACTTAAGAGTTTCAAGAACCTCCTCCCCTCCGAGGGAAAATGTAAGTTCCAGATATTTTGTCATGCTATCCGTTTTATTTATATTTTAATTTGCTTTTAACGTTGTTTTTCCCACTTGCATAATTAATGTTTTTAAATTTTCCGATTTTTGCGCAAAGAGAATTCTTCGAAAATTTCGTCAACATTTATATTTTGTAGAAACGATAAAATGATATTAGAAGCGTTGAGTCCCTTTCCCTTGTCACTTTGACGAACTATAATCATGTCAGCAGCGCTATGAAAGCCGTAACTATGCGGTGGAGGTATAACTAATTGCGTGCATGGGGTCTCAAATGATATTTGCAGACCGGAGTATGGGCGCCCATAAAGGAGGGCTCCAGCCCCCCCCCCCCGTTAGAAATTAGAATTTCCTCCTTTTCAGTACTATTTTTTCGGCAAAAATATAAAAACATTTCTTTTTCAGCCATTAATGAATAAGTTATTAAAAATACCAAATTTAAATAACTTTAATCTGTGCTGAAATTACTTTGCATGAGAAAAATATCCTGCTAAACCATGGGAGAAATATTTAAGCCCTCCCTTAAAATTCCGCATATGGGCGCCCATGGACCAGAGGCACGAGATAAAAACACATACATCACTTAGTTTCCCAGCAAAATAGTTCGGTAGGAAGATTCACCGTTTGATATCGTTAACGGATGTTTTGTTCATAGTCCTACTATGAACAAAAATTAGTAGAGCAGAGCATAAGCTAAAGAGAAAAAGTCTCGTAGAATGTTCAATGCTGAGCAAAAATATATTTTAGTTCTTAGGAGGGTTTTTTTGGAAGAGCGATGACAACTGCTAATGTTGAAAGAAAACTGTCTCGTTTATATTTTTTTCTTCAAAGGGGGGGGGGGGGGCTAATAAGCGCCATCACCCAGGTTTCCGAATGATTGCATAATCTTCTCGGTGTTATTTGTCCTGAATGACGTACGTATTTATTAATTAAAAGGTATTTTTTCCTTCAGGGGGGGGGCTAATAACCTGGCCAGGGGGGCTTAGCCCCCTAAGCCCCCCCTTAACTCCGCCCATGATATATATATATATATATATATATATATATATATATATATATATATATATATATATATATATATATATATATATATACACTGAAGTGACAAAAGTCATGGGATAGCAATATGCAAATTTTCAGATGGCAGTAGCATCGCATAGAACAGGTATAAATGCGCAGTGCTTTTACAGAGCTTTCATTTCTGTTCAAGTTACTCATGTGAAGAGGTTTTAACGTGATGATGACCGCACGACGTGAATTAACAGACTTTGAACGTGGAATGTTAGTTGGAGCTAGACGCATGGGTCATGCCATTTCGGAAATCGTTAGAGAATTCAACATTCCCAGATCCACTGTGTCAAGAGTGTGCCGAGAGTATGAAATTTCAGGCATAACATCCCACCATGGACAGCGCAGTGGTCGACCGCCTGCACTTAAAGATCGAGACCGGCGACGTCTGCAAAGAGTCGTAAATTCTAACAGACAAGCAACACTGCGTCAAATCACCGTAGAAATCAATGTGGGACGTACAATGGACGTGTCTGCTAGAACTGTGCGGAGAAATTTGGATTTCTTGGGCTATTCCAGCAGAAGACCGACTCGAGTGCCTTTACTGACAGAACGACATCGCTTGCAGCGACTCTCGTGGGCACGTGAGCATATCGGTTGGTCCCTAGATGAATGGAAAACCGTGGCCTGGTCCGATGAGTCACGATTTCAGCTGGTAAGAGCCGATGGTAGGGTTCGAGTGTGGCGCAGACCCCACGAAGCCATGGACCCAAACTGTCAGCAAGGCACTGTTCAAGCTGGTGGTGGCTCCGTAATGGTGTGGGCTGTTTTTTCATGGCATGGACTTGGTCCTCTAGTGCGACTGGACCGAACATTGACTGGAAATGCTTATGTGCAGCTACTTGGAGATCACTTGCAGCCATTCATGGACTTCATGTACCCAAACAACGATGGGATTTTTATGGATGACAATGCGCCATGTCACCGGGCCACAACTGTTCGCAATTGGTTTGAAGAAAATTCTGGACAATTCCAACGAATGATTTGGCCACCTAGATCGCCCGACATGAATCCCATTGAGCATTTATGGGACACCATCGAGAGGTCTGTTCGTGCCCAAAATCCTGCCCCATCAACGCTTTCACAATTATGGACGTCTATCGAGACAGCATGGCTCAATATTTCTGCAGAAGACTTCCAACGACTTGTTGAGTCCATGCCACGTCGAGTTGTTGCACTTCGCCGGGCAAAAGGAGGGCCGACACGATATTAAGAGGTATCCCATGACTTATGTCACTTCAGTGTATATATATATATATATATTAGGGTGATTCAAAAAAAATTTTTTTTGAATTTCCCTGGTCTTACCCCGCAGTTTTTTTACACTATTCATGAATGTGATGTATGTAAAATTTTAGCTCAATTGAATAATATTTAGAGGTCGCTCAACGCGATCGAATTCTGTTGAAAATTAGCAATTTCGAGAGTTGGAGTATATAGCTTCATTACCCGAAATAATATTATTCTTCATATAAAATGGAATAACTTAAAACGTTAGTTTACTCTACTAAGTAATTAGTCAATAAAATAATAGCTCAAAGTGAGTTGTAACGATTACCCCCCCCCCCCCCGCTCCAAAGCTGCATTATCTCTTACCTGAGTTTGGGTAGAAAATGCAGCTGCAAGCTCGGGCTGTGGTTTCTGTTTTCTTTTCGGTTGTTTGAGGTGTATGAGTTTATTTGGCTAAAACACCTAGCATCCACTCTAGACAGGGCCCAGTATAAGTGACAGAAAGCCACTTTGATAGTAGCTGCTACAGTACAAAGTATGGGTCAAAATGGGGAGGATTTGACAACGTCCATAAAACGGTAAATGCAAACTATTCGCTCTGAATTGGCCGTTAACTTACAAAAGTCGTTAAAATCTAGGACTTCCTTTGATAGTTCACTGGAACGAAACACTTATGCAAAATATATTGGGAAAATGAAGGATGATCGGCGGGTTTCATACCAGTATTAGTATCAGGACCACAAGCATTGATGATTTACTTCTGGGTTTTAGTAAGTTAGTCAGGCATTGGAATTGCTACAGAAAATGTTGCTATACGATAACCAGTTAGATAAATGGGAACTTACTGAGCTCGTACGTGGTATGTGTTTCAATACGACATGCATTGGCGGTACTGAAGTTGGAGCATGTTTGAACTTAGGAAAAAAAAACTAGGGAAGCAACTTTTATATTGTGCTTTCCGCCATTATATTTTAGCCATTGTATTTTCTGTGGTATTACAGCCGAAATCTATTCTACTCTTGGTCTCTCGGTATTTTAACCGATAAACCAAGAAATAGGTAGAATTGGGGTATTTGATTGCGTGCAATGTCAGATGCGATGTTCACGCAATTGTGTGGAACCGTCCACTGCCATTGGATCTACAATACTGCTTTTTAAGCGGTTTTAGCAATCATAGTCCAGAATAAAACATTCTAATTTTAAACCTGGAGTGAGGAACGATGAGGTTGAGGAGTTGGTAGCACATTCAGAGCAACGTGCAACTAGTAATGGAAGTTGCGCAAAGTTAACTTCTGATGACCCATGTAAAAGAAGTGTCTAAGGAAGATACTAGAGCTTAGTGCGATTTTCTTGAGCAGAGCACCTTCTCTTGGTGTATGTTTTCGTGTCCCAGGAGTGGTTCCTCGTGTTATATCTGTGTTAAAGATTCTTTATGGCTTCAAGTTATGGATATTTCCCAACCAGTTCAAACTTGCAGCTGGACAAACAAAAGGTATTCGTAACATATGAATGTGATTTCTTTCACATTCTTATCGTTAATGGGAAGGAATATCTAAGAGCTGGGTTCCCAGCAACCCTTTTTGTGCAAGCACTAAGAAATGATTTGGAATATTTTTAGCGTCCTTATTCATGTAAAGAAGAAACTCAAAATATATCAGCTGTTTGATCCTGAGCATTCGAATCTTTAAGATAGCTACCAACAAGGCTTTATTCTACCAAAGAAACTGAGGATTGTAAATGACAATACGGAGCGTGGCATGGCCCTTATTGAAGCATATTTGTTAAGACTATCACAAACGACGAAAAACAAAGACAGTGTCTTCTTCAAGTGGTACAGGAACACAGAAAAGGTTTCATAGTTGGAAAAAAGTAACCTTAAAAAGTATTGCAAGACTTAATGAGCGAATTACTATATATTTAATGTATTTAAATTTGTTTTTTATATTTTATTCTTATTTGATTAGTTTTCACACTTTTCTGCATTTCATTGGTTTTTCAGAATTATAGTTCGTTTTGTGATTGCACGCTTTTTTTCTTCGGAGATATAAAAAAGCAATAAAGTAACTTTATTATTATTATTATTTACGTTCGCATTTGTGCCACTATCACAAAATTCGAAGTACTCCTAAATGTAAATATAGTTTACTAAAATTTTGGGCGAATAATTCAGTGTATATAAAGGGCCTAAATAAGACGGTAAGACTAATAAAAATACAAAGGCTACTTTTTCCTATAGATATCATTTACGATCACGTTTTTGTCAATATTTCGAAATTTCAAGGCATTTGAGCGACCTTTAAATATTAATATATTTTGCCAAAATTTTGCACAAATAATCAGTGTATATAGTGGCACAAAATAAGAGGGTAAGACGCACAAAAATACAAAGGCTACTTTTTTTTATAGATTTCATTTACGATCACGTTTTTGTCAATATCACGAAATTTCAAGGCGTTTGAGCGACCTCTAAATATTAATATATTTTGCCAAAATTTTGCACAAATAATCAGTGTATATAGTGGCACAAAATAAGAGGGTAAGACGCACAAAAATACAAAGGCTACTTTTTTCTATAGATATCATTTACGATCACGTTTTTGTCAATATCACGAAATTTCAAGGCGTTTGAGTGACCTCTAAATATTAATATATTTTGCCAAAATTTTGCACAAATAATCAGTGTATATAGTGGCACAAAATAAGAGGGTAAGACGCACAAAAATACAAAGTTTATTTTTTTCCATACATTTCTGAATCACCCTAATATATATATATATATGTGTATATATATATATAATACAAACAAATAATACAATAAGCAAATATGAAGTAGAAGGCTGCAAATTAGAAGAAGTGAATTAAGAAAGGTTAAATCCAGACCTCATCAGCTGTGGAGGATTTAAGAGTGGTCAAAAGACCAAAAAATTTAAATACAAACTATGAAGAGTATGTTCAAGTTCAAAATAACAAAGTCTGAGTTTACATTTTAAGCTTGTATTTTTTTTAATCTATAGAATGCCATTTTTAGTTTGTATTAAACATTATATATGTATTTTATTTATTTATTTATTTATTTATTTATTTATTTATTTTTTGCTATTATTTCCCACTTACTATTTTTTGTAAATTTGAGAAATTTGTGGCTGATGTTATATAATGGAGAATTGTAAACAGTAAAAATAAAGATATCATTTCCCAAGTGAGGCAAAAGTGAACATCTTGAATAAAGCTTTATTCACATTTACCACAATTTTGAATGTCATTGCTGATCCCATTCACAATTATCCATCCTGGGTAATTGAGAATGCTTCTTTTTTTTGTAAAGAATTTGTTAAGAGTTAGTGTGGTACATCCTGATTGCTGTAGAAGTTAGAGTATAAATTCCAAAATGTGATATTTTTAAACACTTAAAATTAATGATTTTTCTTGAAAACATCAAAAAGCATTCACATCTACCCCAGTCAACCCTAACTTGTTTATTACAGAGTACAATAGTCAATACTAATATTTTATTTAATTTTATTCTAAGTTATAATAGAAATATTGCGTAATAAAGATATTCACTATAAAAATCTCTTGGCAAGTTTGGACTTATATCGAAAGATAAGATGCATAGCCCTTTGTTATAGCAATCCCAATCCAGTCCCTTGAGGGTTCATTATAGTGGGGTTCAACTACAGTAAAATGTAAATACATTTCTAACCTTTCTTTGTGCTTCCATCTTTTTTCGATCAGCATCTTGTCTATGAGCATCTAAACACTTCTGGTACCGTAACTGTAGTAGAATCAAAAATACCATTTTACAACATATCAAGAAAAGCAATTTTCACAGGAAATTTTGAAACATAAAATTATACGTACTTTACAAGCTGCTTCAATAGTTTTGCACAGTGCTCCAGATGAAGGCTCACAATGAAAAACATGAGCTACGAAATCATCTTGAGCAGTATGAACTATAAATCCACAATTCCTAAAGAAATGTTGAAGATACATGCAAATTTTATTTTCAGTTACTATTGAAATCACTCCACACAAAAACATTTTAAAATAGTTATAAGATTGAATCTGTATATCAAAACATATTTTGAGCTTAAAAGTAATAAATAGGAACATTACATATGTTGCAGAAGAAGGGAATGCATTTATCACTTTATGTCTTTCAAAATGGTTTATGGGGGGAAAAGAGGAAACCCAAGTAATAAAAAAAAATTGTACATGATGCGTTGTTATCATGTGTGAGATAAAAGAGTACAGGGTAAATATAAATGATGGGCACAGTTTTAAAAAATCTTATTTTTGAAAGTACTGCATATTTTTATAAAATTTAAGTGATACACGAATTTAAAGAGAAAGATATACAAAGCTTCTTCTTTTTTTTTTTTTTTTTTTTTGCACCAACAGCTACTTAAACCAGGAGCCTCCACACTGATGAATAGGACATGAGAATGAGTGACTTACTGATTTACCCTCAATCACATAGCTACAAAGATTCCCAAATCTAGTACCACGTAATTTCTTTTCATGGGGCTAAGTTGAAGACAATTTAACTACTTATGCTGAAAACAGTGCCAGAACTTAAAAGAGGAATTTGGGGAGGATTAGTAAGCATTCATAGAGTGATGAAACAAACTGTATAGAGAAAATTGGATTACAGACTAGACGTACATGTTGTGTAAAACTAGGATTACAGATTATATATTTCTAACTAAAAGAAGAAAAAAACTCAGTATATTTCTCTTGACCTAAATGTATCACTAATTGTAATACATGCAATAGTTTTGAAAATATGATGTTTTAAAATTATGACAAACATTTTTATTTACCCTGTATCAGAGGAAAAACAAAAGTATAAAAAACAAAATGTAGGTAACAAAATCATATTTTAAAATTGACAATTTCAAGTTAGGTATTCATTTCTTCATAACATAAGAATAAGGGTCATTCCATGTCAAGTGTCCCAAATTTCGAGAAAATCCCCACTCGACCCCCTCCGATTTTGATAATTTTTTTTTTTGGATGTACATATAAGACTTGAATGAAACCATACCAAATTATAGCTCCATAAGCCTTATGGTTCAGCCAAAAAAAAAAAATTTATAAAGGCCTCTTTTTCATGTCTTGAAAAAAATGACCAAATCGTTAAGTTTGTGCTTTTATTGCTCGCGACCTAAGACGATTATCAGGTTCAAATTTGGTGATTCTGATCACTGTTTAGGGTAGAATAGCCTACTTGTGTAACAAAAGCTCCATGCACTGTAGATTTTTTGAAATTTGCTGCCAAAGTTGGTAAAAAATCGTATTTTGGCAAATTTTGACCATACGTTATCAGCTTGTATCTGCTGAGAGAATGATTTTCTGAAGCTAATTCTTTCCTCGTTTGTAGCCTGATAGTTCGTCCGAAAGGTGTACAAGTGGCATTTTGATAGCTCAAATAATTGCTGAATTATGCGAGTTGAAATTCCAGCCAAATTTCTTTTTTTTTCAATTTTGTTTCAATTTCAAAGGACAATATCTCAAAAGGGTCATCTTGAATTTCAATTTCCTTTACATCATTGGAAAGAACACACTTTTCTTAACTAAAAAACGTTATTTTTATTTTTGAGACAAACCAGTTTCAAGGGGATATAGCAGATGAAAAATGTGTACGTCATTCAACGTGAAATCAAAGAAAAAAAGACATAGACCTCAAAAGTTGATGTCAATTTATTCTCTTAAAATTTACAGGAGCTATTGTACTTATGTTCTGATGAAAAAAAAACTTTTTTAGATATTTTTGAGCTTTAGTTTTTGTGTGTGCATCCGTAAAAACTCAAAAAAGGCAAAAAATAAAGTTTCGTTTTTAACAAAAACAATTATCTTCTTATCGTTGCTATAACAGCTTGAGTCTTTCCCTATGTGTTATTTTTAAGCTTTTGAAACAGAATTTCTGATGTTATGTCACATGGCAAGGTGTCATTAATATTTTAAATTCATAAAAAGCATTGTTTCCTTTTTCAAAAAAATGAAAATAAAAATAATTAATAAATGAGATAAATAATAAATAAAACAGTTAAGATGGTGTGTACGTAACAAAAAATATGTCTGCAAAGCCATTATTTTAAAAAGCCATAACGAAAGTTTTCGATAGAGTAGAATATTGCAATTATTTCCACCATGTAAATGATAACAATAGTAATTGAAAATATGATAAGTAGTAATTGAAAATCCATTCTTTATACTGCCGTGGATGTGTCTAGATATTCAGCCTATGATTGCAAGTTGCCCATAAACAAAAATAATGAAAAATGGGAAAATGTTTTTTATGACCTTGAAACATTAATGACCTACAACCTTGCCAAGTGACATATCATCCGAAATTCTGTTTCAAGAGCTTAAAAATAACACATAGGAAAAGACTCAAGCTCTTTTCGCAGCGATAAGAAGATAATTATTTTGTTAAAAACGAAACTTTATTTTTTGCTATTTCTTGAGTTTTACGGATGAGCACACAAAAACTAAAGTTCAAAAATATCTAAAAAAAGGTTTTTTTTCATCAGAACATAAGTACAATAGCTCCTATAAATTTTAATAGAACAAATTGACATCAACTTTTGATGTCTATGTCTTTTTTTCTTTGATTTCACGTTGAATGACATACACATTTTTGATCTGCAATAGCCCCTTGAAATTGGTTTGTCTCAAAAATAAAAAAAACTTTTTTTAATTAAAAAAAAGTGCGTTCTTTCCAATGATATAAAGAAAATGGAAATTCAAGATGACCCTTTTGAGATATTGCCCTTTGAATTTGAGACAAAATTGAAAAAAAAAAAAAAGAAATTTGACTGGAATTTCAACTTGCATAATTCAGCAATTATTTGAGCTATCAAGATGCCACTTGTACACCTTTCGGACGAACTATCAGGCTACAAACGAGGGAAGAATTAGCTTCAGAAAATCATTCTCTCAGCGGATACAAGCTGATAACGTATGGTCAAAATTTGCCAAAATACGATTTTTTACCAACTTTGGCAGCAAATTTCAAAAAATCTACAGTGCATGGAGCTTTTGTTACACAAGTAGGCTATTCTACCCTAAACAGTGATCAAAATCACCAAATTTGAACCTGATAATAGTCTTAGGTCGCGAGCAATAAAAGCACAAACTTGACGATTTGGTCATTTTTTTCAAGACATGAAAAAGAGGCCTTTATAAAATAATTTTTACTGGCTGAACCATAGGGCTTATGGAGCTACAATTTGGTATGGTTTCACGCAAGTCTCATATGTACATCCAAAAAAATTTTCATCAAAATCGGAGGGGGTCGAGTGGGGACGACTCGTACACTTGACGTGGAATGACCCATAATCATTTATGTGAGGTCACAACTAAAACACTCACTCAACTCATTAAAAAAAGTTAAATCATATAACAACAAACTTCAAAATACAGTACATTTTATTCATTCTGATGGGAATTTTGTTACAACGGACTTAAGCAATGTAATGGCAATTTAAACAGGACAGAATATTTATTTCATCGAAAAGGATATTTTATTGCATTGGTACTTGATGTAATGAGATTTTACTTTATTATTAAAAAAAATGTTAGGCAAGTGTAGGTTGAACATTTAAAATTCAAATATTTTCTGCCAAAACAAAAATTGAAATTGAAATCAAGTTTCTTAACTAGTCAACTTCGGTAAACAAAATATTACACTATATATATATATATATATATATATATATATATATATATATATATATATATATATATATATTAGGGTGTCCCAAAAAAACCGAAAGTCGGAATGTTTTAACGCATACCCTTTTATTATTTTCCTTTTACATCAAAACAATTGTAAAAAATGTTTCATGCAATTTGAACAACGGTAACCTGTGCCAACTTGCGTCCGAATGTGCGAACTAGCACTTTTTCATTAACCCAAATCGAAAAAAAAAATTTTCGGAAATTCAAAATTTTATGTTGATAAAATTACTTTCCCTATTTCCCCACATGTCCCACAAAATCATTTATCCAAATTAAAAAATATTTAGGTACTCCATACGAGGCTCAAAATTCATAATTTTCTTCAAAAAAGCTTTTTTTCTATGTATTTTGTAAACAATGAAAGATAAACTTTAAGAAATTATCAAGATGAAAAATATGAAGCACAAAGTATATATTAAGAGCTAAATATAGTTTTTTCTCTCATTTTATATTTATTTCTCCCACACATTACTTAAAATTACGGTTTTTTTTTCAAGTTTTAAGTTAAATTTTTCGTCCATAAAGGACTCTAATTGAGAAAACTATTATCAATTTTGAGCCTAGTAAACAAAGACTGGCTTTTAACTGATATGAAATTATCAATTGTTTTCTCTACAAAATAATAAATAACAGGTAACAAATGCGAGATATGAGGAAGTAACTAATTAAACAATTAGTTACTTCCTCCCCCCATTTTTATTTTTTGATTCGGTTCAGTACACACGTACTAGTTTACACTTTCAAGCACAAGTCAGCATAATTTGTAATTTTTGAAATTACAACAAACCTTTTCGACAATCATATTGATATTAAACAAACATTTATTCAAATTTTTTAAAAAATTAGGTCCAAAGCACGAGGCTTAAAATTTATATATTTAATAAAATATTTGATTTTTCTATTTATTTATTGCATCATTCGTGAAGTTTAAATCGCAGATACACTTAAAGAAAATATCAAGTCTCAAAATCCCTAAAGAACATGTTTTCAAAACAACATTTGCAGATGAATAATAAAAAAAATATAGTAAAATGAAAAATGATTAAATCAGCTTTGTGTTGAAATATAATTTAAGTGAAAAAACGTAAATAAAGCACAAATTAGTAGTAGTGGTAGAAAGTACAGCATATACTGTTGTACTTTCTACCTAATTTGTGCTTTATTAACGTTGGTTTTTAACTTGCATTATAAACAAATGAAGTGTTTAAAATGGAAAAGTTCAACTTAAAACTTGAAAAAAACCCAGCAATTTGGAGTAATTTTTGGGGGAAATAAATATAAAATGAGATTCAAAATTTTTATTTTGCACTAATTATATACTTGACAATTTCTTAAAATTTACCTTTCATTGTTTACAAAATACATAGAAGAAAAGCTGTTTTTTGAAGAAAATGATGAATTTTAAGCCTCATGGTGGGTACCTAAATATTCTTTAATTTGGATAAATGATGTTGGACATGTGGGGACATAGGGGAAGCGTTTTATCAACATGAAATTTTGAATTTCTGAAAAAAGTTTTTTTCGATTTGGCCTAGTGAAAAAGTGCTAGTTTGCACTTTCGGACGCAAATCGGCACGGTTATTGCACCGTTGTTCAAATTGCATGAAACTTTTTTTGCAATTGCTTTGATGTAAAAGGAAAAAAGAAATAGAGGGTATGCGTTAAAAAATTCCGACTTTCGGTTTTTTTGGGACACCCTAATATATATGTTTGTGTGTGCGTGGTGTGTGTATGTATCAGGACCGTAACCAGACCTTAGTTTCGGGGAGGGTTTTATCAAAATCTATTTCTCTTGAAATCTATAAAATTTGATTTCACATCATATATCCTGTTGATTTTTGTTACAATGGGTGTTAAAAGGGTATCAACATGAAAAGTGTAAAAAAAAAAAGGCTCATCTTTTTAGTGAAGAAAAAAATCTGTGTAGATGAGTTTACTCAGATATGAGTATTCGAAGGAGTACTTTTGAAATTTTTAGCTTACGACACTTGTAAGATGTGTTAAATGTAGAGTTTGGTACTTACAAATTTGAAGAATTTTGGTGTTTATTTTTTTAGTGGTATTAAAAATTCGAAGAGAAAGGTGTATTGCAAAGAAATTATGCTTTCAATAACTACAATAACAATTGTTACTGCAGAAAAAAAACACTTAATTTGTATTTCAATTATTCAATAATGATAATTTCATTTTTAGAGTGCAGTTTCAAAGTAAATAAGAAAATTAAAATAAAATAGCAAAAATATTTTTGTTTTTAGTGAGAAACTATAAAAAGCACTTTTGTAATAGTTTTGAAAATTTTCGGAGGGGGTTTGAACCCTAAAAACCCATCCCTTAAATACGGCCCTGATATATATATACACACAAACAATAAAACTAAAAATTGAAAAACATTCAAAATAAAGAACCTAAAGAAATCGTCCACTTTCAACTGCGTAATCCAGACAAAATATTTACAAAAGTCACCGTACTGTCTTTCAAAATAACCACCTTCCCTAGCTATGTACTCCTGAGATTAATATTAAATGTCCTGAAGACTGCAGTTAGTCATCGTTTGGTATGGAGTTCAAAAGTCTTGTCACATTGCTTTGGATGTCCGGAACATCGTCAAATATTTTTCTTTTCAACGTGAAATTAAGTCATGGCAATATGAAAGGTCACAAAAGATCAAGATCTGGCGAGTATGATGGATGTTTTATTTGCAATACGAGCTAATATTTAGAAAAGTGCCAATTTGAGTCCCAAGTGAATTTTCACTAGTATTTCAACAACTAGTTAAAAAAATAATTTTCCCCAGAAAAAATATAAGGTTTTGCTTTCATTTCATCTAATAACATCAGAAAAAAAAAAATTTTCTTCAGAAAATATTGTTTTTATACATCAAAAATCAGATCGGTAACGTGTCCCCAGTAGCAAAGCTTAGCATGCAAACAGGTCTTGCGCACTTTCTAACTTCCCAAAAAAACGCACTTGCACAAAAAACAATTCTATTTTTACCCCTCTGTTAATATTTTACTTCATTTTTGTTTTAATCGATTTCTGATTTTCTGGCCGATGCGAAATAAGCGTGTCCCAAGTTCAGCCGTCACAGCGGTAACAATAACTTCCGATCTATGTTTAGGCTCCCAAAATCATTTTCTGCACCTGTACCACGTGATACTGAGTACCTGGTAGGATGTTTTATCGCATCGTAATTAAAAATTTGCATTTCTGCATCTAAAATTGTAGGTAAGATTTTTTTGAGTGATTTTACAAAATGTGTGTCATTTAAGTCATCAGATCGGTATCACGCGCTAAAATGCGCAGTTTTTATTATTTTAAAAATTATTTTATATATAAGTATATTCCTTTATTACAAGTGAAAAAAACCAAGCGTTTGATTTTGGTTTAGCGCAATCGACTCGGAAATAAAAAAAAAAAAAAACTTTGTCAGTTTGTCAGATCGGTAACACTCAGAGCGGTAACATTGAAAAACAGCGAATATATTACCAAACTAACTCACACGTTTCAGAATTATAAAAAGCAAAAATCATAGGTTTTAGCCATATGTATTGAATATTTTTGTTCTTAAAAAATGAAAAGCTATGAGTTTTAGTACAATTGCTTCATTTGTGGTTTGTATGACCTGACAATTGAAGTTAGTAAAGTAAGCAAAATTGACACTGCAGAAATTAAGTTAATCAACTTTTATTATTTTATTTATTTATTTTTTTGGTGCTTCAATTTCTCATAACTTTACTAAACAACTAGATAATAACTAGCATGCTGCTAAATTTGAATTTCTGATCAAGAAATTAAATTTCCTGCAACTAATTAAAGAAAAGCAAGCAGCAGAGTTGTGTGTTGAAAAAGTTGAAGTTGTGTGTTGTTTCAAAACAAAACAAATGTTTTATTAGCTTGGATTTGGTAATCTCATAATTTATTTTATCTAAAAACCTGATCGCTCGTTTTTATTTCCAAGAAATGTTTTTTTATAATGAAATTTGATTTTTTAACTAATATACATATTTTAATATAATTATCTTAATTCTGTGTTAAAAATGCAAGGAAATGATATCATTTTTAGCGATGTTAATGAAGACTGAAAGCATAAACTCAGATATGTAACTCATATTAACATCAGATCTGTAACACTCATCAGATCTGTAACGGCTTAAAAGTGAGGAATCTAAGGAGGGGGTAAATAACTTCCTTGACCTCCCTCCTTTTATTTTCTTGCATTAGACCCAATTTAGACTTAGAATCCAATATTAATTTTTTTTTGCAAAAACTTTTTTTATCAGAAAACTCCAACTTTAAATTGGCACTTTTCAAAATATTGGCTCATACCCCCTTTTTTGCCAGGAACTTTTTGACAATACAGGTAAAATAATGCTCGCTCTCACATAGCCAATATTCTCAAACAGTTCTTGGGGGGGGGGGGGGGGGAAAGGAGGTAGTGCAAATTGGACATCCACACTACTCATCAGATCTTGATCCTCTAGAATTCTTCCTATTCCTATGACTATATCTTTCTTTGAAGGAAAAGTGATTTGACGATATTCCTGATATCCAAAGAAACGTCACGAGGCTTTGAACTCCTTCCCAAACGAAGTCTTCTTGCGAAGTTTTCAGGACATGTTTAGCAGATCTCAGCCATAAATAGTTATGGGAGGTAGCTATCTTGAGACTTTAAGGTAACTTTCATTGATATTTCAACTATATTAATGTTGCAGGACTATTCACCGAACTTCATTGTGAGACATTATACAGGGTGTTCCAAGTCAACCTTCATGACCTCTATTTCTTCAACCGTTCATCTTAGATGCATACTTCCAATTGCAAATTTGCTCAAAATGAGGTAGAGAGTTAAAATATTGAAAGTTTGAAGCAAAAAAATAATTCAGTCAAAAAATACGAAATCTAACTTTTTATAGGAACTCCGGGTCCCCAAACTTACATTTAGGGAAAGAATCTCCATTGAAAAATAATACTAACACAAAAAAAAGACATTCGTGGGATGAAAATTCACGAAGATATTCAAGTTTTAAATGCGCAGGGCCCGTAAACAAATTGACAAAAGAAAATTTTCGCCCTGCCAGAGGAATACAAGCTTTTAGATTAGGTACGATAATGAAATTTGTTTCGTCCATGTCAGAAAACATTCGCTTCTCATTGCATTCAAAAATAAGTAAGATGCTACAAGACTACAAAACATAACAAGACAAGGTAAATTATTATACAATTTTATACAAATATATTAAACACACGAAATATGTGAAATCTAAGAAATAATATACAAAATTAAACACAAACTTTACATTGCTTTCTTGCAAATCAAAATAAAAATAGAAACAAAATCTGCGAAAACAATGTGTTAGAAATGAATATCATTTGTTTTAATCGATTATAATAGCTGCTCAAAATGTTTTCCTTATACTAAAATACATAGTTGAATGCGTGATAAGAATTCTGACTGTACGTTTTGAAGCATTACTGGAGTGGCACATTTCGCTGCGCATAAAATGCGGTTCTGCAACTCGATTTTGCTTAATGAATCTACCTCGCAGACTTTACTTTTTGAAAAGCCCCAGAGGAAAAAATCAAGAGGACTAAGATCTGGGGATCGAGGGGGCCATTCCAAAATACCTCCATATCCAATGATATTAGTATTAAACATAATTCGTTGAAGTGCTCTGGAAGTTGCTGGTTTATGTGCCGGTGCCTCGTGATGCTGAAACCAAATTTTACTAATTTTACGAATTTCGCGTGTATATGGCCCCCAAAATCACTTAAAATAACGCTAGTGTAAAGTGGTATAAGTCATAAAGTTTCATGTTTCATTTCTCCATGGATTTTGATCGCACAAATGTCCTTTTTTGTGTTAGTATTATTTTTCAATGGAGATTCTTTCCCTAAATATAAGTTTGGGGGCTCGGAGCCCCCATAAAAAGTTAAATTTTTTATTTCTAAACCAATTATTTTTTTTTTGCTCCAAACTTTCTATGTCTTAACTCTGCTCCTCATTTCGAGCAATTTTGCAAATAGAAGTATGCATCTAGGACGAACGGTTGAGGAAATAGAGGCCATGAAGGTTAACTTGGAACACCCTGTATATATGTGTATACACCAGGTGAATCTGACTTAATCTGCCAAGCCAAAAGGAGGAATACAACCCAAAAGGAGCATAAAACTACCCCTAGACCCCTATCCCTAACCACTTTTTAGTTATGGTAAGATCCAGAAAAAAATAAGCAAAAAAGAAATTTCACAAAAAAGACATTTCTAAAACTCCTGGCACACCAACAAACAAAATAAGCACATATTTTAGAAAGAGCCAACAAAATCCTACAAAATATGACTTTTTCATTAAGATAGTTGAATTTTACAGTGAGCTGCAAGCTTTGAAACATTGGGGACTGAATTGGTGCAAAAATTTGCATTTGACATTTTGAAAAACAAGAATTGGAGTTTTAATGCGTCAAATCTACTAAAAAGTAGTTATTCCACTAGCTTTTGACTTATATTACAGCAAACCATGTTGGGGTTCAAGTTCGGCAAAAAGTGGGCTTTTTGTTAAATATAAGAAATATTCAAAACCCAATATTATAGAATACTAAAATTCAAAGTAATATGCTGTTCTACTATTATTTCTATCATTTATCAAGAAAGTATGTTAATAAGTAATTACAGTAGAACTTCAGCAACTCGACCTGTGGATAACTTAACAATCTCAGTAAGTCGACATTTAGTTTTCCAAAGGTTTGTCTAATGATAATTTCAATGTATGCAAATCTCTCTAAATTGACACACATAAACAGGAACCTCCATAAATCAACATCCATTTGCTATTTTAATCCACTTTTTGCAACCAATATTCTTTTATTTTAACTATTTCTGAGAATTCTACTGCTTATGGGTAAGACAATTCATATTTTTTGGGTAAGAGCTCTTTTTTAAGCATTCAAACTAGTACTCAAAAGAGACAGCTACCACACTTTGTGGTGTTGGTGCAGTCCCAGGGCTAGGAAGGGGTTCTAAAAGAGAAACAAGGCAGCACCAGCATGGCACACGTTTCTCAAACAAGTGAGAGCAGGGGATTTCTCTTTGACAAGGAGCTCTTTTATCTTTTCAAAAATTACAGATTTATTTCCAATGAGGTACTTAAAATTGCCCTATTAATTAGTTATTCTCTTTTCAAGCAAAAAAAAAAAAGCGAGAAAGGGAAGAGTCGTATACTGAAATTAATTTTTATAACGTTGATGATAAGCACTAGTAAATAAGCACACTACAGAAAACACTACAGTAGTTGAAATTACGGAACCTCGGTAAATTGACAATTGCTTAACTCGACATATTTTTGTGGTCCCATGGGGTGTCAAGTTACTGAGGTTCTACTGTATTTGTATTATGCAATGCAATCTTAGAATGCAAACTCATTGTATGCTTATATGGGCAGATGGGATTGAAAAGAACATGGTTTTCCTTTAAGCACATAAAAAAATAAATAAAAAATAAATCTGTTTCACAATGCAAACAGTAAAGTAAAAACAGGAATACTCAATTCATCAATATATGAAAAAAAATAAGGAGCATGTAAATCAACTGTCATTTATTTACTTAAAAAACAATCATAACTGAACTAATTCATCAAAAAAAAAACAGAAAGTGTATTAAGAAAATTGCTGAAACATACTTAACATTCTTGCCAATTCCAAGAAATGATAAAAATCTCACTCGACATTCAGCTAGCTGTTTCCCTTCTTCCTAAAAAAATCAAATAAAACAATTATTATAACATTACAACTACACACGCCTCTTTCATATATTTAGAGAAAAAAAAATAATTTAAATTTTTATATAAAATGGTATAACATCCAAAAAAAAAACCCAATCAATAATTACACTGAAAGGAAAAATTAACTATTGAAATTTCAACAGCAAACATTTGGAGCAAAATGGTTCAGAAAAAAGCGTCCAAAACATGTAAATACGGGGTGCTTAGTTATAGTATTTTTCACTAGTAATTACCTAGCAGGGGTGCAAGTGACCAAATGTGGTTTGGGAGCATCTTCGGGAGCAAGGAAAATACCATTTGGGAGCGGCAGAATTGTATTTAGGAGCAAGCTCGAATAAGATACTATGTGACTGTGATAAATGCATACATTTATAATAATTTAAATCTGTACCTTAATGCAAGAACAACCAATGTCAAAAATTTGATGTTTTTAGTGTTTTATCGTAATGGGGACAGAAAGGTATCCTCTGTCATATACAACAAAAACCAATGTTTTGGAACAAACCGCTTTAGCAGTGGAGCGAAACTAAGACACCAAATCTAACACATTCCTATGGATACTCAAATCTTTTGAACCTGAATATCTCAATTCGACGAATTTTGACATTGGTTGTTTTTGCATTAAGGTACAGAAATATATTTGCATTTTAACTAAGCACTGATTATCTATTATTAAATTTTAGTTATAGTTTAAAAATACTAGATGTGGTTTCAATAGGTGAACAGCAAAATGTTTCACTGTCCTTAAATTTCAGAGACAAGGATATAGAAATTGGAACATTCATTTAAAGTCAAATTGAAACAATAAACTCATCCACTTTTTTACAATTACATTTATACTACCAATCCTTTCTCATTTTTTAGAAAAGAATCCTATCCATGAATAACCTAGGAGCGCATTCGTGGTGGTCAAATATGAAATGCAAACGTTTGGTTTAAAGCTTCATAAAGACAATATGAAAAATTTAGACATTTTTTGTTTTTTTAGTTGCATAATTATCAATAACATTTGGATTTTCTTTTGTTAACAATGCGCTTGCTTGACTTAAAATTGAGGAACTACCATTGTGCTTGAAAAGTAAACTAAAGTTTTTTTATGTTTTATCGTGCAAAATTAGATTTTGTGGGCTAAAAATTGAAAAACCTTAATTCAAAAGTTTAACTTAGTTTCTTTTTGTTCTACTGTTCTTTCTCTTTCTCATAACCTTTCTGCATCTTCTAATATCTATTTTGCAACTCTATTTCAGACAAGACATTGTTCTTAACAGCTGACTTTAGTCGTTGGTTTGCTAAATTTAATAAAGAATCTGATGACTCTTGATTGGATTAAGCTTCTTGTGTAACTATTGTATACTGCTTCACATTTAATGTTTGTCTCTCTGCTTTTAATGCCTTAAATCTGTGCTGGTTACAAAACTTAAAGACGTTAGAACTTCTAAACAGTAGAATGAGATAATTATGTGCTGCCATAAAGTATCTCTGAATTTTGTACAACAAATCAAAATTTTATTTTTCCTTTAATGACCTAATGGGAGCAGTGCTGCTAGTAGCATGAAAAATTCTATTTTAGGCTTTAAAATTATAATTTTACAGATTCAACTTTACAAAATACTGCCTTTCAGTACAAAGTCATAATTAAACATTATGTGCTTGATTGTTTTAGTTGTTTTCCAAAAAATGAAGCAATGGATAACCTAATGCTTGCTAAGTAAAATCAAGCTTGCAAAAATTAATAGATATATAAATAGAAAAAAATTAATTATTTGTGTTATCAAAATATAAGCTAAAATAAGCTAATGGAAGGTATCTATTGTCAAAATAACGGTTAGTTGTCAAAAATATTAAAATGTTTGCAAGATGCATTTGGATTGAAATCTTCAACATAGGAAGCTTCGTCCGCGACGTAAATACAGGGATGAAAACAGTTCCAAGTCAAAAAAGAGGAAAAATTGCGCGGCTTAAAATTCGGATAGATCCCCCCCCCTCCCAATATTCTGCGAAATTAGACATGCAGGATTTCCTATTCATTTGTGCCCTAAAATTTAAATTAAATATATTTAAAAGCTCTTAATTACTTATTCACTATTTATTTTTAAGTTACATTTACAACAATACAGAAAAAAGGGGGGGTGGGATTGCAGTTTTTTATGAATTAGACATGTGCATCTCAAGCAATAAATTCTCTAATTAATTGTGCATGGTCTTTAGTTCGTTTGATAATTTTAAAGTTCAAAATAATTTTCCCACGTTTTTGACAAAGATCTTGAATATTTTAACTGTACTTTCTTAATTTCTACCTCCTACAATGGAAACTTATGTTTTTGGCAGCATGCCAAAATGGAATACATAGTTCGCCGATAATTGCAGGTCACCCTTGAGATTTCAATCCTGCTGCATCCTAAAAACATTTCCATTATTTTGGAGGTTGGAAATAATTTCAACCTTTACTACTTAAAATCAACTTATTTTAAGCTTCATTTTAATAATTGATGTACTTTTTTTTTTTTTTCTAAACTTGATGCACCATTAATTTTTTGATCGCGGAAAGAAAGAAAAAATACAAAAAGCGGAAGATCGCGGATCCGCGGAAGATTTTCGTCCCTGTAAATACTAGATGTTGACATGCTTCTTAAAATAAATTACTTTTTTCTCAAAATAAAACAAAAAATAAGTTAAGCTGAAATAGCATGTGTCAAAATAATTTTGGATAGTGAAAAATATCAAAATTTTTGCAAGATGCAAAAGGATTGAAATTTCAGATAAGGAGAATATTTTTCGCGACGCACGTGTTCAGAATATCGCCATAGCAAGCGTCATAACGTACGGTTAACAAAAGCAGAAGTTATGTCACTTTTTCGCGATATTCGCTAGAAAAACGGCTGTTTTGGCGCAGGCAGGCGCAATTTCGATCAAAAAGTGCGTTTGGTAGCAGGATGGCGCAAGATTCTTTATTTGGCGCAGCGTGGCGCAATTGGCGCAGCACTTGCACCACTGACCTAGGTTTGAATAGAACAAGTTGGTGCAGGGTTTTGTACCCTACCATCAATTTCTCAACGACAAATCTGCTGTAGTTGCTATCTTGTTAAAAGAAATGCACCCTTTTCCGCAGTTTGTTATAAAAAAAAGAATATCTCATTTTTTTAAGAAATAAAAGGTTTTCACTACTTTCTTAAAATAGATTGCCCCTTTGCTTGACATGAAAGGAGAATGTGACTTTTGGGCAAAACTCTGTTCTTAGCACGGTCATTAGGGTGATTCAGAAATGTATGAAAAAAAAAAACTTTGTATTTTTGTGGGTCTTACCCTCTTATTTTGTACCACTATATACACTGATTATTTGTTCAAAATTTTGACAAAATATATTAATATTTAGGGGTCGCTCAAACGCCTTGAAATTTCGTGATATTGACAAAAACGTAAACGTAAATGATATCTATGGAAAAAAGTAGCCTTTGCATTTTTGTTCGTCTTACTGTCTTATTTAAGTCTTTATATACACTGAATTATTTGCCCAAAATTTTAGTAAACTATATTTACATTTAGGAGTACTTCAAATTTTGTGATAGTGGCACAAATGCGAACATAAATAATAATAATAAAGTTACTTTATTGTTTTTTTATATCTCTGAAGAAAAAAAGCGTGCAATCACAAAATGAACTATATATCTGAAACACCAATGAAATGCAAAAAAGTATGAAAACTAATAAAATACGGAAAAAATATAAAAAACAAATTTAAATACATTAAATATATAGTAATTCGCTCATTAATTCTTGCAATACTTTTTAAGGTTACTTTTTTACAACTTGAAACCTTTTCTGTGTTCCTGTACCACTTGAAGAAGACACTGTCTTTGTTTTTTGTCGTTAGTGATAGTCTTAACAAATGCTTCAATAAGGGCAATGCAACGCTCCGTATTCTCATTTACAATCCTCAATTTCTTTGGTAGTAAAAAGCCTTGTTGGTAGCTATCTTGAAGATTCCAATGCTCAGGATCAAACAGCTGATATATTTTGAGTTTCTTCTTTCCATGAATAAGGACGCTGAAAATGTTCCAAATCATTCTTCAGTGCTTGTACAAAAAGGATTGCTGGGAACCCAGCTCTTAGATATTCCTTCCCATTAACGATAAGAAGGTGAAAGAAATCACATTCATATGCTACGAATACCTTTTCTTTGTGTCGCTGCAAGTTGAACTGCTTGTGAAATATCCATAACTTGAAGCCATAATGAATCTTTGACAAAGATGTAACACGAGGAACCGCTCCTGAGCTAATATTTAGAAAAGTGCCAATTTGAGTCCCAAGAGAATTTGCACTAGTACTTCAATAACTAGTTAAAAAAATAATTTTCCCCAGAAAGAAGATAACGTTCTGCTTTCATTTCCTTTAATAACTTCAGGAAAAAAAAAATTTTTCTTCAGAAAATATTTTTTTTATATGTCAAAAATCAGATCGGTAACATGTTCCCAGTAGCAAAGCTTCTCATGCAAACAGGTCATGCACACTTTCTAACTAACCAAAAAAACGCACTTGCACAAAAAACGATTCTATTTTTACCCCCTTTGTTAATATTTTACTTCATTTTTGTTTTAATCGATTTCTGATTTTCTAGCCGATGCAAAATAAGCGTGTCCCTCAGTTCCGCGTCAGAGCGGTAACAATAACTTCTGATTTATATTTAGGCTGCCAAAATCATTTCCTGCACCGATACCACGTGATACTGAGTACCTGGTGCGATGTTTTATTGCATTGTAATTAAAAATTCGCATTTCTGCATTTAAAATTGCAGGCAAGATTTTTTTAAGTGATTTTATAAAATGTGTGTCATTTAAGTCATCAGATCGGTAACAGGGGCTAAAATGTGCAGTTTTTATTATTTTAAAAGTTATTTTATATATAAGTATAGTCCTTTATTACAAATGAAAAAACCACGTGTTTGATTTTGGTTTAGCGCGATCGACTCGGAAATAAAAAAATAATCTCTGACGGTTTGTCAGATCGGTAACAGTCAGAGCGGTAACATTGAAAAACAGCGAATATGTTACGAACTAACTCTCGCGTTTCAGAATTATTAAAAAGCAAAAAACATTAGGTTTTAGCCATATATATTGAATATTTTTGTTCTTAAAAAATGAAAAGCTATGAGTTTTAGTACAATTGCTTCATTTGTGGTTTGTATGACCTGACAATTGAAGTTAGTAAAGTAAGCAAAATTGACACTGCAGAAATTAAGTTAATTAACTTTTATTATTTTATTTATTTATTTTTTTGGTGCTTCAATTTCTCATAACTTTACTAAACAACTAGATAATAACTAGCATGCTGCTAAATTTGAATTTCTGATCAAGAAATTAAATTTCCTGCAACTAATTAAAGAAAAGCAAGCAGCAGAGTTGTGTGTTGAAAAAGTTGAAGTTGTGTAATGTTTCAAAACAAAACAAATGTTTTATTAGCTTGGATTTGGTAATTTCATAATTTATTTTATCTAAAAAAATTATTGCTCATTTTTATTTCCAAAAAATGCTTTTTTTATAATGAAATTTGATTTTTTAGCTAATATATATATTTTAATATAACTATCTTAATTCTATGTTAAAAATGCAAGGAAATGATATCATTTTTAGAGATGTTAATGAAGACTGAAAGCATAAACTCAGATATGTAGCTCATGTTAACATCAGAGCTGTAACACTCATCAGATCTGTAACCGTTTAAAAGTGAGTAATCTAAGGAGGGGGTAAATAACTTCCTTGACCTCCCCCCTTTTATTTTCTTGCATTTAGATCCAATTTAGACTTAAAATCCAATATTTGTTTTTTCTGCAAAAAAAATTTTTAATCAGGAAACTCCAACTTCAAATTGGCACTTTTCAAAATATTGGCTCTCCTGGGACACGAAAACATACACCAAGAGAAGGTGCTCCGCTCAAGAAAATCGCACTAAGCTCTAGTATCTTCCTTACTTTTTTTGCATGGGTCATCAGAAGTTGACTTTGCACAACTTCCATTGTGAGTTGCACGTTGCTCTGAATTGGCTACCAACTCCGCAACCTCATCGTTTCTCACTCCAAGTTTAAAATTAAAAAGTTTTATCCTTGACTATGATTGCTGAAACCGCTTAAAAAGCAGTATTGTAGATCCAATGGCAGTGGATGATTCCACGCAATTGCGTAAGCACTGCATTTGACATTGCACGCAACCAAATACCCCAATTGTACCTATTTCTTGGTTTATCGGTTCAAATATCAATAGACCAAGACTAGAATAGACTTTGGTTGTAATACCACAGAAAACACAATGTCTAAAATATAATGGCGGAAAGCACATTATAAAAATTGCTTCCCTAGTTTTTTTCCCCCCAAGTTCAACCATGCTCCAACTTTAGTACCGGCACTGCATGTCGTTTCGAAACACATACCACGTATGAGCTCAGTAAATTCCCATTTATGTAACTGGTTATCGTACAGCAGCATTTGCCGTAGCAATTCCAGTGCCTGACTAACTTACTAGAACCCAGAAGTAAATTATCCATACTTGTGGTCCTGATAACTAATACTGGTATGAAACCCACCGATTCTCCTTCATTTTCCCAATATATTTTGCATTAGTGTTTCGTTCCAGTGAACTAGCAAAGTAAGTCATAGATTTAAACGACTTCTGTAAGTTAACGGCCGATTCAGAGCGAATAGTTTGCCTTTACCGTTTTATGGACGTTGTCAAATACTCCCCATTTTGACCCATACTTTGTACTGTAGCAGCTACTATCAAAGTGGGTTTCTGTCACTTATATTGGGCCCTGTCTAGAGTGGATGCTAGGTGTATTAGCCGAATAAACTCATACACCTCAAACAACCGAAAATAAAACAGAAACCACAGCCTGAGCTTGTAGCTGCATTTTCTACCCAAACTCAGGTAAGAGGTGATGCAGCTTTGGAGCGGGGGGGGGGGGGGGTCGTTACAACTCACTTTGAGTTTTTATTTTATTGACTAATTACTTAGTAGAGTAAACTAACATTTTAAACTATTCCATTTTATATGAAGAACAATATTATTTTGGGTAATGAAGTTATATACTCCCACTCTTGAAATTTCTAACTTTCAACAGAATTCGATCGTGTTGAGCGACCTCTAAATATTATTCAATTGAGTTAAAATTTTACGTATATCACATTCATGAATAGTGTAAAAAACTGCAGGGTAAGTTCAAAGAAATTCAAAAAAAAAAAAAATTTTTTTTTGAATCACCATAACGGTCATAGATCGAATCAAAAAAGGGGGTTCAAGAGATTTCCAGATAAGGAAGGACATTGTTGAAATCTGAACAAGTTACTGGAAAAAAACATTCACAGACTGCCTTGAAAAGAATATGTAGTGCTATGTAGCAATAGCAAAGCGTATAGTGATTTATGACCAAGAACACCATATAATGTTCATCAGGAATTTTAGATGAAATAAAACTCAATTCTGTTTTCAACAGAGATAAAATTACTCGAAGGAAAGTCCCTCTCATTTTCCAATTGTTGTTAATTAGAGTAATGGAGTAGTCCCAAAGATTAGACACTTTTCATGGAAGGAAATGTCTTGAAAAAAAAAGTGTTGCTCCTGTTAGTTGGAAACAGACTTAAAATGTGAAATGAGAAGTAGGAAAAAGAGTAAAGACACATTGCACCTTGAACATAATATCCCAAAGAGAGATGTGGATTATAAAGGTAACATTTTTCACGGTTTTGTGAAGGAGCAAGTTCAATTTTAAGACTTCGAAACTAAAATTGTTAAACACACTGGTTATCATAAATTAAGGAAAAATTACAAAAATCGCGATAACTCCCTGAAAAATAATCCAAATCATACAAAATTTGGATATGTTGCTCAGTAAGAGTTGCTGAGTAAAACTATGTTATGCAAATTAGTGGCGCTGCAATCGGAGTACGTCATCTTGGAGGAGCTTAAAAAAACACGTTTGAGAGCAAGCCTATAAATCTCGCCGTGATAATACCAAAAGAAATCTGAGATAGCCAACTCGTAGCTATCACTTCTAGGCATCATTTACCTGCAGAACTAAGATGCAGAGCCATTGGGAGACTAGAGGCAGGACAAAGTCAAACAGAAGTGTCCAGGTGGCTAAATGTGAGTCCTTCTGTGGTTCATAGACTTTGGAGACAATTTTTAACCACAGGTTCGGCATCCAGGAGGTTCAGTCAAAGACGGCCAATAGCTACGACGGGCACTGATGACCGATATTTGAGGTTATGTGCACGCATGAGTAGATCTGCTACTCCGACTCACCTCAGATCTTCCCTGGCTGCAGCCACCGGAAGGTTGGGGTCAACTTCTACCGTGCGTAGAAGGCTTCACGAAGGTGGTCTGTATGCGAAACGACCAGTTATTTGTGTGCCGTTGTCATCACGCCATAGGCGGGACCATTTGCAGTGGGCACGACAATATGTTCATTGAACACATAACCAATGGAGGGTTGTACTCTTTACGGACGAGTCTAGATTTAGTCTAGAAAGTGATAGTAGGCGTCATTTAATATGGAGGGAACCTGGAACCCGTTAACATCTGTCAAACATTCGCGAAAGAGATGCATACGGAAGAGGCAGTGTCTGTGTTTGGAGTGGCATCTCTTTGGGTGGACGAACAGACCTTCATGTCTTTCCCAGGGGAACCGTAAATGCTCAAATTTATAGGGATGACATCTTTGATACTTATGTTCGCCCATACACTGGGGCAATAGGTGATGCATTTCTGCTACAGGACGATAACACAAGACCGCACCGAGCTCGCATCATAGACGATTATCTGGAACATGCTACAATTCTGCGCATGGAGTGGCCAGCTCGTTCCCCAGACTTGAATCCTATTGAGCACGTTTGGGACGCTTTAGGGAGACATAGTGCTGCCCTCAACCCACCCCCTCAAACCCTTGCCACGCTTGCTACTGCTTTACAAGATCAGTGGTTCTTGCTTCCTGTAGAATTGATAGACCGAATAATTGACAGCATCACGCATCGCTGCTCGTGCTGTATTGCTGTTAGAGTTGATCACATACCATATTGAAGGTACTTCCCCAATAGCAAACTGCCGCCTCAAATTTATTCATTTTGTAAGTGCATTATTTTTTATAATACCATAATTGTCTGGTAATTTCTTTTTATGTTATTTTATACCTTACTATGTGCTGTACAATGTGGCCAAGTTTCATAAAAATCTACAAGTAACTTCTTGAGTAATCGTCATTTTTGTGATTTTTCCTTAATTTTTGATAATCAGTGTAGTTATGCTTCACTTGCATGTTAGTACCCAGGATTGCTTGGAAAAATGCATACATGCATTTATGATTCTGGAGCAATCGCTGGGTAGCAAAGGGGGTGAACTAGACTGGGTATAAAGCCATGTGCAACAACTTCAGAGGGTGGCAAATTCTAGTGGGACGCTCAAGCAAGGATAAAAATAGGTCAAGACATCCTTTTATAAGACAAAAAAAAAGAGAGCTTAAAATTACATTTTTAGGTCTTAAATTTTGGAAAATTTCAGGGGAAGAGATTGCCCTAGAATAAATTCTTATTAACTAAAGATTTAATCTGACTTCAGTTTCAAAAAAGACTTTGAGAGAAAGCTTCTGATCCCCCTCCTCCTCCTATTTCTCCTATTATTACCAAACAATAGCTGAGAGTCACGTGTTTTGAACTTAAATTGTAAAAAACTTCCTGAAAAATGCTTGACTTCACTTTTGATAATACTAGGATACCTACCAAAGTCACCAAACATGGTTTACATTTCAGTTTTCCATCAGAAGATACGTAAGGTAAAATCTGATTCACATTATGGAATGAAAATGAACCTTTATGATAAAAAGTAAACATTTTGTAAACTTTTCAAAAGGTTTCAGAGCAAAGTTTGATAATTGCTGCATAAAAAAAATTTAAGGAAAAAAATAACAACTTAGTCCATTAACAAATGGTAATACTATACACTAACGAAAAAAGAAGGGAAAGTGGCCTCTAAAAGTGATACATAAGCAAAACTATATTGCTGTGCTAAGCGCAAAAGTGGTATCTGCAGATGACCTCAAACTGAGATAAAACTCTTTAAAGTTTTGCACCACTATGTATTTGATTCAGATGATACTTTTCAGAATCTTTTTTTAAATATTTCCGGTTCTCAAATGACCATATACTATTGTATTAAGGTAAAATATGTCGCAAAGAGACACTAGCGCTGATAACTCAATTTTGTTAAAAAGTTTAGATACCTTGTTTTGTGCTTAGCACGGCAGTATAGTTACGTTTTTATACACTTTATAGAACCCTCTCAAATAGGTTTAAAATTACACTATGCATATAGCCAAAGAAATCACTAATTAAAAGATTATATTTTATACTCTTAAATGTACACAAAGCATTGCGCAAACTATAATTTTACCCAATACATTTTTGCTTACTAGCAGTGCAGCATGCTTTGCAGCTAACACAAGTAACTTTCTGAAAAGCATTTAAACAACATTTGCCAATAAGTTTTTCTAAGTCAGACTCCAAAAAAGAGTAAAACATTTTACATTTCATTGATAGGCAGTTTATACATAGATATGAGCAGTAAGAACTTTTAAAAACTGGATACTGATGAATGCATAGTAAGTAGCATCCTCTATGGAAAATTTGTAACATATCTTCCGAAATTAAACTAGTTATCGATAGCATAGCGGTCCAAACCTTATTTTGGTAGAAAGCTTCCAGTATCTTGCAATATTATAATTCTTAAAAATATTGCAAACAAAATAGTAAACTACATGACACCTGTTAGTTAAGTTTGCCATGCGGCTATTAAATGCAATTTAATCAGATACCATTTTCAGAGAGGATTTAAAAATTAAAATCGTAATAATAGATTCAACTTTTCTGAAATATATTAGCATATTTTTAAATAGAGAAGGGCATTTTTCATTCCCACCGTGGGTGTCAGATTCCTGAATTCCAACATATACTCATTCAAAAATGGTAAATGACTGCTTTGATTTTCTAGAAATCTGGTAAAAACTTTGAATTTTACACTGCAAAACAATTTCACGCAAAAGTGCCCAAGCAGAATTCTGGTGACTAAAGTGAATACTAATGTAGATCAAATGCCTGGTCTTGTTATTGATAACAATTTAATAATTTACACAGAAAATATTGGATGAGACTTTCATTCATACAGCTAGCTACCTTTATTCAAAATCATCATTGATAACTGATCATTTTTGTTCATTGTATAATAGAAAAAAAGGGGGGGGGAGGAGGAACTATTTCTTTGTGCAAGAGAATTATTTAATTAAAATTTGATGATCTTACTCCTAGTTCTGATATTGTAATTGTAGATGGAGCAACAGCAACATTAACATATTTATATTCCGATAATGGTAATGAAGATGTAAGCTGCTCAATAGCATCATTCAAAATTTCAACTCCAGTTGCTTTCTTGACATTGATAGATCCCAGATAATGCACTTTCAGAACCTTTTTTGGTTCTTCCATTGGTGTTGGGAAAAATGGACCTAGAAACATATACACACAATTATATTAATAATACAGACATGCAAATTCAAATTAAAAGAGGTAAGAGGGAATAAATTAGTAGGTTTAAAATCAAAGGTTTTAAAGGAATGTTACATTTATACAACTATTGTAAAAAAGAAAAAGTTTTTCACACAAAGTTTCTAAAAAGGGAAGACAAACAAATTGCAGCAAATAGTAAAAGAATGCAAGTAAGTTATATTGATATGAATATTTCTTATCATTCAAATAGCCAGAATAACTTATATTAGAATAAAATGTCAATTTAATGATGTTAGCTATCATTAAGGCATGAATTATAATTATTCAAATATCTTAAAAACAGTATAAAGTTTCATGTTAGTAGAATCACATCATTTTAAAAATTAATACACAACCTTTTTCAACCAACATTATGCACATAAAGGACTAGAAATCAACAAATCCCCTGTAGTCATAAAACAAGCTACATTAAAGGTTCATTGATTTTTTTTTTCTAAGTTGCATTAAATGAATAAACTCAGCGAACAATTTAAAAATATTTTAATGAAAGAAAATACTAAGAAATGTTTCAAAACTGTCAAAAAGCAAATATGAATATGAAAAATGTTACAGAAATTGGATAAAATACCTGTATAAGTATTAGAATCTGAATGCTGAAATTGGTGTTGTTCCATAGGCAAGTCTGTAGGTCTTGTAGGGGTTCCTCGCAAACTGTTTGAATTTTCACTTTTCTTCAGCAACGTTGATTCATTACCTTTCTCCATGCTGCGTTGAAGGCTTCTCTCAATCATAATCTTTTTGCAGATGTCTCTCAATGTGTTAGCAATAATTCTTGCAGGTATGTCACAACGAAATACATGACACATGTGTTTCTTTGTAACACGATCACGTGCCACATATGCAAAATCCCTAAGTTTAAGAAATAGAACAATTAATGGAACACTCAAGCAAATTTACAAACATGAAAGAAGTCACATGCTACAAAGCAATAACATTGACTCAGATAAATTTTCAAGCTCAAAAAATGAAATATGAAATAGTTGAAGTACAAAAAAAATGGATTACCTTTCTCTGTAGCAGGAGCAGGAAAGAGTAAAAAAGATACAAAAAATACCATTAAAATTTCATACAGACAACATAAAACTGAGTATATACTATGATTTTAACACACTTATAGTAAACTGTTTTGCAAACTAGAACATACCTTTAAAATGCAGATCAGTAAAAAACAAACATTTTAGAAAAGTCACAACTGAAATAAAATTCAAAGAACAGACTTCTGTCATAAAGAGTATTTCAGTGCTAATAAATTTTGGTCAATATACAGAACAATCATACTGTAAAATGCTTTATAAAAGCTATAAACTTCACAGGACATTGTCAAGAAACCATATTTCATATGTTTGTTACACTCAACTCTGATCAATGCTCTGTAACACAAGATCAAAATGCTTCTTTCTGACTTTTCTATAAAATTTGGCAACTCTTAAATAAAAATCGCAAACATTTTATTATGCATGATTTTGATCATTTTTAAATTGCTACCTTTAAATATTAAAAGCAAATAACACAGTCAAAATCTACGGCATCATATTGAAGATAAAATTTATTGTTATTTTTAAAAGCATAATTAGCTCACGTAATTTATGCATGGAAAGTTACTAAATCAATAAGAAATACCCTAGAAAAATTGAGAGGGAAGTATATCATTAGTTATCATAATTATATTATTGACTTAATTTGAATAGATTTTAAAGAATTGCTGCAAACATTCATGAACTTTTTGAATTTAGTGATATCAAAAGTGTTCCAAGTGCCTTCAGTCCTATAATGGCTTCATACAGCTGACAGTATTCCCTCATACGAATAAGATAGAAAGTTACTGGGAAGACTTCAGCCATCACCAGCTCCACAAAGTTAATAAAATTTTTTCAGCAATGCTTTAAAAGCTTTACAAATTAAATTAAACTACAATAATTATTTCAATATTTCTGCATTAATTTGATAACTTCTCACACATGAATTTCTTCAGACGTACGCAGTCAAAGAAAAATTCAAGTTTTAAGTTCAGTATTATATAACAGATTTTAAAGTTCCTACATATTTGATGTGAACATCTAAAGGTAGCAAATTCAAAATCATCAGGAACAAGAGTAAACTCACAGGGGACTACAGAAGGTTTGAAAGTGACATGTTTATTAGAAAGTAACTGAATAGATGTCACCACTTGATAGACGGGCTAGAAAAATAGGACGTTTCTAACACATAACTAAAAGGATTACAAAACGGCAGTACACTGAAAGAGGACAGATGGAATGTGGAAAAACGTAAAATTTAGAACTTGGTTATGTGGTTTGACAATAAGGACATAGAAGTATTTTGCTCTTTCAGCATATATATAGTAAAAACAAGTTTTTCTGTCCTCCTAATTTATCACAGAATATCAACTTTACATGTTAAAAGAACAAGACAAAGAATGTTCTATAAAATAACTTTCACTATTTTAGAATATTCATTACAAAAGAATAAAGAAAACTTTAGTTTAGTTTTAAACCTATATTGGATCCACTTGATTTTTATATTTTAAATGCAAATTTAGTGTAAACTCAATCTAGTTAACATGTATGAAAAATGAATTTAAACCTTTAAGCGCCAATGATATAAAATTTCACTTTTAGACCCATCACTGGAAGAATTTAACGTACAGAATTTTATAACAAAAACACCAATGAGATAGGAACTTAGTTATTCAATTCAAGTTGCTTTCAAAATAGCTAACTTAATTGCTTGGATAGGGGAAAAAATGTATTCAGGGGTTCCTAAAATGGGAGACTTGGCTCTTAATGGGCTAAAGTTTATCAAACTGATTCTTCAATATATTGATCCTTTTTATAGACAAAATCTAGAAATTACTTATAATACAGAATTGATAGCTGGTATGATAAAGTTGAGAAATAGAATCTTGGAGTACACATAAGACACAGGGAGATGAGAAACTAAGTGCACAATTTTTTTCCTGAAATTCAATAGAAAGGGATGATAATGAAATTCAGCATTTTGAATGTGACAATTTCCTAGAAAATTCAGAAATATTGAATACATTTTTAATTTCATCATATCTTCTTAAAAATATACTTTTTAGATGTTTGATGCCCTGACGATGTCCAGGAAAGTAAGAGTTTACCTTCAGTTGTCATTTAAAGCTACATGAATGGCCTAATCAATCCCATTTAACCACCATTGTGGTTCTTGACAAGATGTATCATCCATTTAACATGCAAGTCTGAGACTGGCCAACAGCAGGGTGGTTAAAAACAAAATTCTACTCTTTCACATCACAAACCCCTTAAGTTTCCTGCTTTTATTCTTGTGACTCCAAGTAAACATCTATTTACGCATAATCAAGAAGCCTAATACAGCACTACTCATAAATATTTAAAGGCTCAAACTCAAACTCATAAATATTTAAATGGTGAGCCACTCACTAAAAAGTTTGTTTTCTAATAATGCAGTATATCACTGCTCATATTTAATATTTGCTGACAAATGTATTTCACACTAGTTTTTCATCTTCAGTTTGATTTAAGTTACAACAATGTGATCGCTAATTTTCTAGACGTAAAGAGACATGGCTTAGAACATATATACCTACCCTGAATTTTGAAGAAAAAAGATTCTGTTAATAAAATAAATTAAGCTGTAGTTAATTTAAATATGATGACAAAGTTTAAAATAGCAATAACTACAGAATTTTTTGGTATCATATTTTAATACAAACTGATTTGATCAGTGAGTTACATTTTAGTGACAAAGAAACAATAATCATGTGACATCATGCTTACCACTAAATAGAAATGATAGTTTTCATTACAGATGGAAAGATTTTGACTATTATTTATATTAATGTAATATTATGAATTTAAGTAACCAATTCACAGCCATCCAAGATATGGGAATTAATCCTAAATCACTGTTCTGTGCACAAGAAAATGATATTTATTCTAAAATACGAACTAAAGGTTTACAAATAGAAATACGGACAAATGTCATTTTGATCCCATTGAGAAAAAGTAAATAAAAATACATCTGTTGATGCTGAAGCAGGGCATAAACTTCAAAATACAGTTTGGGACATTTCATAGCAAGAGCTTGGAGCATTAATAGTGTTTTTGTAGGTAAGGGGTGCCAACCCAACCAGGAGAAGATGCTCATGACGCAGATGCATCATTGGAACTTTTAGAGATGCGCTTCTAAGGGGCTTTTTCATTTCTAGTATTTAGGGAAGATGGTTATCCCTGCACGAGGATAGCATTAATCGCTAAAAGCTTTCTTTCTTAAATTGTGGTTTAAGACATGGTTCTAAAAAATGTCTGTAAACTATGAGGAAAGACAGGTTTTGGAAAATTTGAGATGTCTGCGCTTTAGTAAAAAAAAATAACAATAATGTGAGTAAAATATTTTCTTCCCAAAATATCAATGTGTGAAAAACTTCACTGGTAACTTAAACATTTGCCATAAACCAAAAAAAAAAAAAAACATTAAAACTGATGAGCAGTGACACACGAAAAACAGAAGGTACTATTTTGTTGTAAAGTCCAATAAATTTGGAATCAATTTTTGACTAGCTGTAAATGTTAAATCAAAATATATATTGAATGGATTCTTGTATACAGGAAAAGATGAATGGAAACCGCATAAGTCACATTCTTTTATTGGATTTGGGATGAGGAGCATCCAAGAAAGATGTTTGAAATAGATTTTCTATTTGTTTAAACTAAATGTTTTAAGCTAAACTGTATAAGCAATGGTTCAAATTAGAAGTAACAGAAAATGTTTTTCTTTGTTATATACATTTTATACAAGACTAACAGTTTCTTTTAAAGAACGGTCTTTTGAGTTTCTTGTCATTCTATATACATCGAATATCAGTCATCCTGGCATTATCTTTTTCATGTTGCCACAAAGGTTACCTAATAAAAAGGCTTTTTGGTTTTAGAATTTCAATTTGCTTTTATTTCTAATAACTGATTAGTTTGCTGTTTTGTAGACAGGAAAAAAATTTAAATTGAAAAATCAAAATTGGTCATACATATCAGGGAAGTTGACCTGTGTTTCAGAAAATGGCTTAAAATTAAAATATTATTATATACCAACCTTCCATTATCTCGACCAACTCCCCAAACTCTAATAGTATGAATAGGTTGGGTGTTTAATACAGTCAAATCCTGAGTATCCGTTAACCTTAATGAATAATCATCTAAATCCATAAACAAATCTTTACCCTGAAAAGAGAGGAATGCAGACTTAGTAATAAGAAGAAAAACAAAAAAGTATATCTAATTATAATTAATATTCATGATAAATTATTTTACAAAAGCAAATGGCTGCAAAAAGTTAAACTAAAACTTCATTCATATCAATTTTTAAACTAAAAAGAGGACTCAAATGAACTCAAATGATCATTTTAATGATCTACATATAAGTCAGGTGTTATTTCAACTTTATAAAAAAGGAAATTTAGCACATTCGAAACATATACAGTTCATGTTCGTCAAAACAACCCTCATTCTCGAAACAAAATCGGTCCCTATAACGTAAATGTACAAGGTATTGCATATTTTCCAGCCACAGTTAGGAATACAGGAAAAACTTTTACAAGAAATGCATCATTTTAAACGAGAATCAAAAAACTAGTAATTGTGCATTCTGTGCCACGACTAAAGGACCCTAGTTGGGCTGTCCTGCCGAAGACAAAAAAAAAAGGCCACCATACTTTTATTGGAATGAGCAAAATTTTTACACACTTCACTGTACGACCAGCATAAAAAGAACTAAACCATATCCCATTGGTAAAGCTGCTTCAGATCATTAAAGTCACACAAAATAAAGAATATAAATCCCAAATAAACATGAAAACTCTTTTCATAACTCAGTCATTAAGTAATTCTAAAGCAGCATGCTAAGAAATAAGTAAGGGCAGTCAAAAAATAAGCCATTAAAAAGCAGCATTTATATCCAATCATTTACTACAAGTTCTGTCTGAATAAATAACCCCTACTTAAATATGTTTTTTACTTAAATAACCCACACATACTTATAGCTAAACGCAGTTTATACTTCTTTATTTCAAGAGAATGATGCAAAAGATTTTGTGGGAAAACTAAATGGTGAAAAAGAACATCTTCAAATTATTAAAACTAGTGCTATGAAGTTTATATGTCGAAAACAAAACAAAAGGTTTTTCTCATATCATTAGTATTCAATTCCATATGAATGTCTTTATACAGTGATAAATACTATCATATGCCCGTGATGAGAGGCTGAATTAGAAGAGGTTTGTGAAATTCTCTGAAATATCCCATTGATGCATGTTAAGTTGTAAATTGCATACATAGAAACTAATTTTTTATAATGTAGAGCACTGATGTCCGACCTATGGCCTATAAAGCTGATTTATTAAGTCCATTGTTTTGCCCAATTATACAAATCGTAAAGCGTTGAAAAGTAACAATGTCCAATTTAAAGCCAAATATTCAAAAATTGGTTTGTGAAAAACATGCATTTAATAAAATAAGCATCAAATAAAGATTACAACGATTTTTCGTTTGTAGTTTCTTTCTCTATTCCATATTTTTCCATAATTTTTAAAAAAGGCTAAAATATTTTGAAATTTTATGTGTGTTTTGGCCAGCGAAAATGATTTTAATATAAAGTGTAGCCTTGGGCAAAAAAAGGTTTTGAATAACTGATGTAGATAAAGCTCTAGATTAAGGTCGTCACTCACCAATGGGCGACCATTTCATGGAAAATGGCTACCAAACAATAAAGTCACAGTTGCCAAAAGTGCCGACCATTGTTTAACCTTGGAGTGAAATTAAATGTGGGCACTATTTGAGCCTTCTCAAATTTTTAGTAAGCATTATCTTTATTTCAAAGAAATTATAATTTTTTGGCCGTTGTTCTCATTTGAGATCAAACTCTTTCAATTTAAGTAACAGAATCAATGCTTCCTAACATTTCTACTTGCACTTCGCATTTCAAAGCAGTCCGTTTCTAAAAAAGGATTGTATTTTGATAAATTGGGTGAAGGGTACGTTTCACCCTTTACGACATGTTCCCTAGCAGCATAATCTCATCGGCCGATGATTGGCCATTCATCGAAACCTGATGAAATTATCATCGGCCGATGATCGGATTCGATGAGTTCTCATCGGGAATTGCTCCAATATGTCTGATCGGCCGAACAGAATCCAAGCAGCAAAATCCAACGAGTTTTGCTCGAAATACGATAAGATTTGGAGCAATTTACGAGCAGTGCAGTCTTGTGCCGATGAATTTAGAATCGATTTTGGATGCTCGGCTTATTTTCATCGGGAAAGTTGATCGGAAAGATATCGCTTTATGAAAAGTAGCTCATCGAAAACCGTGCTCGGATACTGATCGGAACGATGTCATCGTGCGTCACAGGATCAGTTTACTAGGCGTTGGATGATCGGCCGAGCAAAATCCGATGAATTGATGCTACTTGGGTTATAATTTCCAGTTCCCCGAAAATTAATTGTGCCAGACGACGGAAGTTTTCTTGACTAGTGAATAAAAAAGACCTATACGGGTCCTCAAATTTGCTTTCATTTAGTTACATATTGAATACATTTATATTATATTTAAAAATTTGTAAAAAAAAATTTTTTGTACGCTTATATCCTTACACTCTAAAATGTATCCAATGAAATTTTGCTCATTGTTTTTGTAGAGTACCACAATCTTTTAATTTGTTGTCAATACTATGAATAGATAATTGCTTATTTAATTTTTGCGCTATGTATATACTTTTTTTCAAAATGGCTCCCAAAAGTGCAAAATTTGATATCATTTTTCGTAACTTTGGTCGTCAGAAACTACTGCTCAGAATTCCTAGTCTAAAGTTTAGTTAAAGTTCAGTAAAAATTTCTTTTAATGGAGACTAAAAATAGCGCAGAAAACTAAAATGGTAAACATACAGTAAAAAACTGCTTATTTCAAAAGCTTACATTGTAGAAATTTTTTACAATTACAAGCACAGTTATTGTAGGATAATGATTACTAATACTTTTAAACTTTTCAAATTGTCATAGCTCAGATTTTATGCGTTAACTATGAAATCACTAATATTTTGCATGTTACTATTTTATCAACAATGCATTGAGGACATACTCGAAGGAAAAGGTAAATAAATATATGATATACTTTATTTATTTTTCCTTTACTTTCCTTACTTTTCCTTTCTACGTGCTCCTTTGTTTCTAATTGCATGCACAGTCATTAATTTTTAGGTAATAGAAAAATTAGTTGAGCAATGTAACAATTATAAAATTTTATTATTTTTCTTTGGGTCAATGTCAGCAATCATTTTAGCTACAAAGTCCACATACTTTTCTATTTTAGAATGTCATTTCTTTTATTTATAGTGGATAAAATTATAAAAAAGGGACAAGTTTATAAAAATTGTATGTAAATTGTTTATAAAAGTCCTCTTGTGTGTGATGTTAAGATCACCTCTTCTACATGTGTCTTGTTGTACATTGATATCAGAGCTTGGAATAAGTCCAATATTACTGAATTAAAATAGAATGAAACACATTTAACGTGACAAAGCTTAACGAAAAAACTCAAATAGCATGAAATGATGCAACGGTTCGGACAGTGTGCTGTACACTTTAACACAAATCGTTTAGCACAAAACTCTTTTAACACAAATAAACGTTTTGTTCTCAGTATCATGTTAAACATTTTTCCCTGAAAAAGGAGAAACATAATTAAACTAATAAATAAATCACTTACATCACCCCATCGCCCAACAACATCGAGGATATCATTTCTTCCCATAGATAAATCAACAATGCACTTATTTACAGCTTTGCTGCTTCTTTCAGGAGTCAAATCAGCTTCAGCAATTTCAACCCATCCAAGAGATCTAACAGCAAATCGAATAGGCCTCTAAAAAGTACATATTTAAGAATATCATTTCCAGCTTGAATATTAATAAACAAATTTCATTCACAGAACAGTTTTACAAGAGTTTCATAAAAGTTTACTTTCATAATGAATTTAAAAAGCATTTTTTTTTTTTTGTGAAAGTTCAAAAGCAAACTTCTCTACTCCACATTTTTCTGCGTTATTGAGTAATTGTTCCAAGCACTGATTACTTTAACAATCCAATTAAAAAATTAAAAATCCTCTCAATGATGAAGCTCTTAGTGACCAGTTTAATCTCCTAACAAAAATTGTACTGACTTTTTTTTATTGATTAAACATTAACTAATAGCAATTAAAACTTTCTGAGTTTTCAAATAATTTATGATTTTCAGGTACTATAATTTAGTCTTAAAATTAGAGTAAAATTCATGATATCAAAAGAGCTTCGAAAAACATTCCGGTAAACTTGAAAATAAATCAACTTTATGTCAAATTCAGACAACATGCTAGATGGTTATATAAATGCTCTTTCTTCAGGAAAAAAGAAACAAAAGTATTGTTCGGATAAATGGAACATTTTTTTTTTTTTTAATTTCATAATACTCAAATATTTCCCCTTTTCGAAAGTACAAGGTGACCAGTAATTAAAGCATTGAAAAGAAATGCATTTCTCAAAAGCTGTTTTACGCATCAAATCAAAACCTGGCAGATTTTTTTTTGCACAGTCTCGTTGATTTGGCTTTTGTTGCAAATTTTTCAATGAAAACATCAAGATATAGCATTTCTAAGCAATTTCTATTGCTTGGACATGTCTTTAACCCGTTGAGGACGGCAGCCCGCAGAAGAAAACGCTCTCTCAGGCCGGCAGCTGTTACCGCAAACTGCACTCACGGGCCGGAGCATTTTCTCCCACTAAGCCTAATTTGCGATTTCGAAAACTACGCATTACATAATAATCGATAAAATGTACACTTTTCATAGAAATGACACCATTTTTGAACATGAGCTTTAATATAACATATTTTCAATTATAACCAAAAAAAATCATTAAAATAACTGATATTTAACATTAAAAATATAAATTTATTGTAATTTTCTACTACTAAAACTACCTAAATTAAACACTAAATATTGACACTAAATAGAAACGAAACATGAAAAATCTTCACACTTAACATCATGACACACATTAATAATGAGGATTATTGCAACAGTTAATATTGTAAAGCGATATGAAAAATTTCAAAACACGGATCGATGCAGAGACCGACATCGCACATTTTGCATTCGTAACCAGTTTCACGTCTTTTATTGTGCTTTGAACAAACTGCACATCTCCTTCAAAGCTTTTTGCCATCTTTTTCAAAT